>PVHX01010906.1:0-67238 GCA_004024805.1 Geosciurus inauris
CTGTTGCTGAGGCTGGCTTTGAACTCGCGATTCTCCTGTCTCAGCCTCCCAAAGTGCAGGGTTTACAGGCGTGTGCCACCGTGCCCGGCTCTATGGCTGTAACTTTCTGCAGTCTTCCTCATCATTGCCATCAACAGATCTTTAGGTCATGGAGTCTTTTTTTTTTTTTTTAGTTGTAGATGGACACAATATCTTTATTTATTTATTTTTATGTGGTGCTGAAGATCAAACCCAGTGCCTCATGCATGCAAGGCAAGTGCTCTACCACTGAGCTACAATCCCAGCCCACATGGAGTCTTTTTATCATACTAGATAACAATATTGTGGGGACTATTTATACTATAATAGTTGTGGTAGCTGTGAACTAGTTTCTGTTATTTCCTTCTTTCTGCAACCGATTCTGACATCTAGAGAAGTAAAATAACTTGGTGTTCAGAGGTGTTAACAGAGTGGGTTAAGTTGACCATCTTTAGAAAGGCTGGCCTTTGGCTGGCCTCTGAGAACTTGACTCTCACAGTACTCCCGGAGACTGTGCAAACAGTGTTTATGATGAACACCAGCTTTCCTTCTGGGGGTCTGGAATTTTGGTACACACTAGGCAGAGGGTTCCTATGTGACCAGTCCCCCACAAAACCTTAGGTACTGATTCCCTAATGGGTTTCCCTGGACATAAACATGGCAAACATGTTGCTGCATTTTTGTTTTGTTGTTAGGGGAGTAAGCTCTGTGGGACCTCTTATGGAAAGGAGAGATTCCTCCAGATTTCACTTGTTCTTCTCCCCTTATGTTCTTCTCCCCTGTATGTTCTTACTATAACTATGAGTACAACTATATGCTGAATTCTGTGAGTTCTAGAAAATGTCCACGTATAGAGGTGACCTTGGACACATCTAGATGAAGGGAGATTCTGCCTTCATGAAGCTAAAAATTGATGTGTCAGCATCTGTAGAAGTTTCTTTTTTTTTTGGTACTAGGGATTAAACTCGGGGATTCTTGACCACTGAGCCACATCCCCAGCCTTATTTTGTGTTTTATGTAGAGACAGGGTCTCACTGAGTTGCTTAGCACCTCGCCATTGCTGAGGCTGGCTTTGAACTCGCGGTTCTCCTGTCTCAGCCTCCCTAAGTGCTGGGATTACAGGCGTGCGCCACCGTGCCCCGCTGAAGTTTATTTTTTTTGCCTGGTGATTTGAGTCCCAGGTGCATTTGTTCATTCATTCACCCCCACGTTTTATAGACATTATACATTCTGCATAGGTAAGTGGCTGTGAGGAGGAAGCCTGAATCTCAGCTTAATTAGATAAAGGGAGATAATGCTGTAAGTATTTGAGGCTTCAAACTGGGAAATTAGGTGCACTTTTTTCTCTAGTTCCTTCTGCTGGGATCCTTTTTACTTTGCATCATAAAAACGTTTGTTTTGGTTTCCAGGTAGTCCTTTTATTTGAAAGATGGGTGAATTTGAATTAGGATACCAGGCTTGTTTGAGAATGTTTGTTTCTTGATAATACAGGATTTCGGGCCAACATTTCTGTCTAAAAACCATACAAACTCTTAAGAAGGCAACAAGAAAGACAGTTGAAAGACAATTGCTGATGTGCCTACTTTTCCCCCAACACCTTTACAATTTGTGGAACATAATTTGTGAATTAGGTAATTCATTAATAGGCAGATACCTTTTTTTATTTTTGGAAAGAGAAGAAGAATCCATATACTTACATAGATAAGATACATGTAATTTCCACTTAACATATCTCAAGACTTGTAATCTATTTGTGTTATAAGCCAATAAGGAGAGATCTCCCAGAGTGGGTAGGAAGAAGTTCTGTATGATTCTTTTACAGTTTTAATTAAAAACCAAAATAACCCCCCTCCCTCAAAGAAACAGCTTGAAGGCCTGGGGGTATAATGCAGCAATAGAGCACTTGCCTAACATGCATGAGGCCCAGGGTTCAATCCTCAGTACTAAAAAAGAAAAAAACCCAAAACCAAAAAAAGCAACATCTTACATAATCATGAGGCAGAAAAACTTTACAAGCCAGACTGCTTGGGTTGACATTATCTTACTTGCCTGCTGTTTGGCCTTGAGCAAATTACTTAACCTCCTGGATCTGTTTCTCCACATGTAAAATGGGAATAATATTTGTTTTTGTAGGATTGTGTAGATTAAATGGATTATTACATGTGAGTTTAAAATAATACTTAGCACAGAGTAAGTGCTCTATGAATGTTAGCTATTACTTTCTCTTCATTGTTTAGAAGAAGAAATAACACTCTTACCTAAGCTATTTATTGACTTTCCTCCAGAATCAATTCACCCTAATGGATTCATATCCTGTCAAACCAGAATATTAACAGGGTTCTTATGAAGGGCACTTCTTTGTGCTACTTTTTTAAATCATGAAAGTGAAGAAGTTGACAAAGGTTAGAATTACCTGCACTAGGGTTTTCAGAATGACAGTTGCTGAACTATTGTTTATCCCTCTGTAAAAAAAGAACGCTTCTATTAGTTTGCTTTGTTGGACAGAACCTAATTAAATTTTAGATTTTCTTTTTCTTTTTTTCGATACCAGGGATTGAACCCAGGGACAATTAACCACTGAGCCACATCCCCAGCACTTTTTATTTTTTATTTTAAGATGGCCTCACTAAGCTGCTGAAGTTGGCCTTTAACTTGTGATCCTCTAGCCTCAGCCTCCCAAGCTGCCTAAATTACAGGTATCCACCACCATGCTTGGCTAGGTATTCTTAATGATTGGGAATCTGCCATATTTCTTTCTTTTTTTTTTTTTTTAATTTTTTTTTAGTTGTTGATTGACCTTTATTTATTCATTTATTTATATGTGGTGCTGAGGATCGAACCCAAGTGCCTCCCACATTCGAGGCAAGCGCTCTACCACTGAGCCACAATCCCAGCCCCCGAATCTGCCATATTTCTTGATCACTT
The DNA here is from genome assembly GCA_004024805.1 of Geosciurus inauris. Classification (NCBI taxonomy): domain Eukaryota; kingdom Metazoa; phylum Chordata; class Mammalia; order Rodentia; family Sciuridae; genus Geosciurus; species Geosciurus inauris. The sequence continues at coordinate 2,944 of PVHX01010906.1, forward strand.
CCAGCTCTAGCCTCTGGTAAAGGAATTGCTTGACTACCTCAAGCTAGTTGAAACCAGATCTTCATAAAAGTTTTGTGTCTTTTTTTTGGATGAACAAGAGGCTATCATGACCTGACTTTAGACTTTTCAAACATCTGAGCAATGTTCAGGGAATAAATTTTGACTGTTACTTTTCCCCAAACCTAAACCTCCACGTCTGTGTCTTTTTGTCTAGTTGTCTACTTGATTTGAAAATTTGCTTATTGGAAGAATTTAAATGGCTAAATACGTTGTTTCCACAAGTTAGTATTTTTTGCAAGGAGTTCACGGAGTAAGATACTCATAATAAGTTGAGGGCTATGAATTGATATTAAGAACTGTGTTGCTTATCTTAAGCCTCAAGATAGGTTGGATTTTAAGATGTGCTTTATGGGATCCATTCGTCTGTATACTTGGGTCTGACCCTTAGTGTTGCTGCCTCAGAATCTGAGCATATGTGAAATGGCAACAGAGCAGTTAAGAGGATAAAAATATTTAAAGGGTGTAGCTAGGCAGCAATATCATTTTTAGCTCCCCTGTTGACTGTGAGTAGCCACATCAGGTTGATGGGGTTTTCTTGTTTCTGGGCTCAGCAAGTCTTTAAATAGCTAATGTTTGATTATTTGGAATATTTAAAAAATATTTACTCATTTATTTTTTGTGGTACTGGGGATTGAACCCAGGGGTGCTCTACCACTGAGCTACATCCCCAGCGTGCCCCACTTTAAATTTTTTTTTTTTTTGTACTGGGGATTGAACTCGGAGGCTCTCGACCACTGAGCCACATCCCCGGCCTTATTCTGTGTTTTATTTAGATGCAGGGTCTCACTGGGTTGCGAGTTGCACCTCACCCTTGCTGAGGCTGGCTTTGAACTCACCATTCTTCTGTCTCGGCCTCCCAAAGTACTGGGATTACAGGCTTGCGCCACCGTGCCCAGCTTGCCTCCCTTTAAAATTTGAGACAGTGTTTTGCTAACTTGCTGAGGCTGGCCTTGAACTGCAATCCTTCTGCCTCAGCCTCCTGAATAACTAGGGATTGCAGGTGTGTACCACTGCGCATGACTTAGAGTATTTTTAGGTGATACTTCCCTGTTAGAGTTTCACCATCATAAAACAAGTTGAACAAGTCAGCATTGATTAGGTTGTATATGGGAATGCAGCAAGTCAAGTTCTTTGGTTGAAGATTTCTAGAAAAGTCAAAACATGCCTGGTAAGGAAAGCATCAAGATACCCTAAATAGAATTTAGATTCCAAATTAAAAAAATTTAAATTTCTTTTTAATTTACTCTAATCAGTTATATATGACAGTAGAATCATACATAAATGGAGTATGACTTCTTTTTTGTCCGGTTGTATATGATGTACAGTTAAACAGGTCGTGTAATCATATATGCACATAGGGTAATAATGTCTGATTCATTCTACTATCAGTCCTACCTCCATGCCCCCTCCCTCCTTTCACTCCCCTTTGTCTACTCCAGAATACCTCTGTTCTGAATACCTCAGCCTTAAAGAAGAATGAAATTGTGGCATCTGCTGGTAAATTGATGGAACTGGAGAATATTATGCTAAGTGAAATAAGCTAACCCCAATGAACCAAAAGCTGAATGTTTTGTGATATGCGGATGCTAATTCACAATGGTGGGGGTTACTGGGAATTAACCCAGGGCCTCGTGTATGCTAGGCAACCATGCTCCCACTAGCCACATACTCAGCCCTATGTTACTATATGTATGTTCATATATATATATGTATATATGTGTGTGTGTATATATGTGTGTATACATATATATATGTTTATATATATACACATACACTCTACTACTGAGCTATATCCCTGCACTCTCCCTCCCCCCTTTTTAAAAAAATTTGAGACAGGATCTCACCAAGTTGCCTAGTCTGGCCTTGAACTTTCCCTCCTCTTTTCTTGGCCTCTTGAGTAACTGGGATTAGAGGCATGCCCCACCATCCCAGCTATATTGTTAAATGCTTATCTGAAGCTTTATCATTATCATATATCTTTATGTTGTCTCTTCACCAATGTCTTATAATTCTATATTACGAGAAGTTAATAGATGACATCCATTCATGCTCATAATGTGCCCAGCACTTACGCCCAGAATGAAAAGAACTAAATACATCTACTTCTTAGAGTTATTTTACTGTCTTATATAATAGGTAAGGAAATTGAAGTTTCAAGAGTTTTAAGTTTCTAAGATCACAGTCAGAGGTAAAGCCTAAATTCAACTATTTATTGAACTCCTGTTGTGTTCTGGGGTACAGTGGCCAACAGATTTTTAGCTCTTAAATCATACTGGCTCTTTATGAGTACAGTAAAAATAGGCTCTGTGTAATAATGGGATAATTATATCAATCTCACAGGGCCATTGTAAGGATGGAAAGATAATGCATAAAAATGCTTAGGTGATCTGGGTGCAGTGGTGCATCATGTCTGTAACCCCAGCCACTTGGGTGGCAGAGACAGGAGGATCCCAAGTTCAAGGTCAGCCTTAGCAGTGGAGACCCTAAGTATCTTAGCTGTTTCAAAAAAAACAAAAAGGATTGGGTACATGGCTCAGTGGTAAAACACCTCTGAATTCAATCTCCATTATCATAAAACAAATAACACAAAAAATTTCAAGTTTATTGAAGTTTAATTCAGATATAGTAAAATTCATTCTTAGATTTCTTATTTATTTATTTATTTAAAAAAATTTTTTTTTAGTTGTAGATGGACACAATGTCTTTATTTTATTGCTTTGTATGTGGTGCTGAGGTTCGAACCCAGGGCCTTACGCATGCGAGGCAAGTGCTCTACCGCTGAGCTACAATCCCAGCCCCATTCTTAGATTTCTTAGTTTGACAGATTTCTACCATTGTGCAGTCATTACCACTACCAAGATATAGAACATTTCCTCATTATAGAAAGTTTTGTCTATGTCCTTTTGAGATTAGAGTCTTCCCATTGATCTTTCATTTCATAGTTTTAGCTTTTCTTGAATGTCATATAAATGGAATCAGGATTTTTCTGATTTGTTAGATTGTGAGGATACAATTGCTGCACAGCTAAGAGAACTGACTCACTTGCTGGTATAGCTTTCTCACAAATTAGGAATTGTTTTAAGAAGTAATTAAAAAAAGTTAGTACAACCTGTAGGAAAATTGTGAAAAAAAGAGTTTGTCAAATATTTAGTAAAGAACACTCAACTTTCACAGTTAAAAAGAACGAATTCAGGTAAGCAGTTTTCACACTTTGGATGGGAAACTAATAAACCAATACAGATTTTTAACCTTTGGACTCCAGAAGTACAAAATTAGATGAATTATAACTCTTGACTCATGATACACTTGAAAAATTAGACTGAACATTAGTCTGTTTTTTATGATATAATTTACCATGAAAAGTGGAATCCTGACAAATCTCCCCCCCCCCCCATTAATTTTTTGGAAGAGAGATGCACATAACTTCCCCCTTTGTCTTTCAGGGTTTTTTTTTTAAATTTATTTATTTGTTCTATTTAGGTTTACATGATAGCAGAGTGCAATTTGATTCATTGTACACAGATGGAGGATAATGTGTCATTTCTCTGGTTGTATGTGATATAGAATCACAACATACATGCAGTCATACATAAAGCTAGGGCTATGATGACCATCATATTCCACCACCTTTACTGTCCCCATGCCCCCTCCCCCCTTAACATTCCTGTGAACAGAGTTCCTCCATTGTTCCCATGTCCTCCCCCCTATTACAGATCAGCATCCATTTATCAACGAGTACATTCGGCATTTGGTTTTCTGAGATTGGCTTACTTGGCATGATATTCTCCAAATCCATGTACCTGCAAATGACATAATTTTATTCTCTCTCATTGCTGAGTAATATTCCATTGTGTTTCATTCCATATACCACAGTTTCTTTATCCATTCATCTGTTGAAGGGCATCTAGGTTGGTTCCACAGCTTAGCTATTGTGAATTGAGCTGCTATAAACATTGAAGTGGCTGCATCACTGTAGTATGCTGTTTTTAAGTCTTCTGGGTATAGACCCAGGAGTGGGATAGCTGGGTCAAATGATGGTTCCATTCCAAGTTTTCTAAGTGATCTCCATACTGCTTTCCAGAGTGGTTGTACCAATTTGCAGTCCCACCAGCAATGTATGAGTGTGCCTTTTTCCCCACAACCTTGCCAACACTTACTGTCGTTGTATTCTTGATAATTGCCGTTCTGACTGGTGTGAGATGAAATCTCAGGGTAGTTTTGATTTGTATTTCTCTGATTGCTAGAGATGTTGAACATTTTTTCGTATGTCTGTTGATCAATTATATATCTTCTGTGAAGTTTCTGGTCAGCTCCTTGGCCCATTTATTGATTGAGTTGTTTGTTTTTTTAGTGTTAAGTTTTTTGAGTTCTTTATATATCCTGGAGATTAGTGCTATCAGATGTGCGTGTGGAAGAGGGATGCAGATAACTTCCCCCTTTGTCTTTCAGTTTGTTTTGATTTCTATTACTGTAAGTTAAAAAACAAGTTGGTATACTCAGACTTAGTAATCTTTTGTGTTTTGCTTTCCATGTTGTATAACATTTCCCCAGCTGTGAGTTCATGAAGATACGCTATATTTTCTTCTAATTAAAAAAAAAATTCTAGCCAGGTGTCATAGTGCACACCTGTAATCCCAGTGACTGAGGAAGCTGAGGCAGAAGGATTGCAAGTTCAAGGACAACCTTGGCAATTTAGGGAGGCTTTCAGCATCTTTCAGTGAGACCATATCTCCAAATTAAAAAAGGGCTGAGGATGCATGTAGCTCAGTGGTAAAGTGTGTCTGTGTTCAATCCCTAGTACCACCTCCCACTGGAAAAAATTATTTTCCATATTTAGGTCTTCAGTACATCTGTATTTTGTTAGTGGTGAGAGGTAGTGATTTAATTTATCTTGTATACATAATAATTTGTCCCAGCATCATTTTTAAAATACTTCCCCCTTTTTATTGATTTTTTTGGGGGGAAGGTATCAGAGATTGAACTCAGGGACACTCGACCACTGAGCTCCAGCCCCAGCCCTATTTTATATTTTATTTAGAGGCAGGGTCTCACTGAGTTGCTTAGTGCCTCATTTTTTGCTGAGACTGGCTTTGAACTCGCCTCCCTCCTCCCTTAGCTTCCCGAGCTGCTGGATCACAGGCCTGCGCCACTGCGTCCGGCTTTGTTGATTTTAATGCTGTCTGACTCCCGTATTATTTCCAAGCTCCTGCGTTCTCTTCCACTGTTACATTTGACTCACCTCCACCATTCCCTTGTTGTCTTTACTGTAGCCTAGGTAAGGGAGTTCTTCAGGAGGGTTTGCTCACCTGTCCTCTGCCCTTTCACATACACTTTTCATTATGTGTTTGTCTTTTTTTTTTTTTTGAAACTCTGGACTTTTTTTTTTTTTTTTTTGGTACTGGGGATTGAACTCAGGGGCACTCGACCACTGAGCCACACCCCCAGCCCTATTTTTTGTGTTTTATGTAGAGACAGGGTCTCACTGAGTTGCTTAGCACCTCGCCGTTGCTGAGGTTGGCTTTGAACTTGCGATTCTCCTGTCTCAGCCTCCCTGAGTGCTGGGATTACAGGCTTGAGCCACCGCGCCCGGCTTGAAACTCGACTTTTGATTGGAAATATGTTGACTGATGAATTTGATGAGAATTGATGTTAAGATATTGAGCATTCTTATTCATGAACATGGTATCTTTTCAGATAAAATAATTTAATTCCTTTTGGTAAATGTTATGATTTTCTTCACAAAGGTCTTGATTACATCTTTGGCTAGATATGTTCTTAGACATCTTATAATTTTTGTGGTTATTTTAAATAATATCCTTTAAAATTATACTTTTGAATCTCCTCATGTATAGAAAAATAGTTGATTTCTGTTTATTAATCTTTGTCCAGGTATCTTGTAAACACTGTAATTACTATTATCTGAAGGTAATTTTTATTATGAAAGGATGTTGGGTTTTACCAAGTGATCTTTACTGCATCTACCAAGATGAGGTGCTAGGAATCTATTGCTGATTAACAGAGACCTAAGACATGTTGTGGTAATGTGGAGAAATGGGAACCTTCATATGCTACTGGTAATAATGTTAAATGGTGCAACCACTTTGGAAAGCAGTTTGGCATTTCCTTAAAAGGTTAAACACTGGAGCTGGGATTGTGGCTCATTGGTAGAGCACTTGCCTTGCATGCGTGAGGCACTGGGTTCGATCATCAGCACCACATAAAAATAAATAAATATATTGTGTCCATCTACAACTAAAACAAACAAAAGGTTAAACATTGTGGCTCAGTGATATAGTGCTTGCCTAGCATGTGTGAGGCACTGGGTTCAATCATCAGCACCACATAAAAATAAATTAAATAAAGGTATTGTGTCCATGTACAACTAAAAATCTTAAAAAAAAAAAGTTAAACGTAAGAGTTACTATATTCCAGCAATTTCACTCCTAGGTATATATCTAAGAAGAAAGTATTCATACAAAACATACATTTTGTACATGAATTTTTCCTAGTAATGTTCATAATAGTCAAAAAGTAGAAGCACTCAAAATGTGCATTAACTGATGAATAGATAAATAAAATGTGATATCTATATAATACAGTACTTATTCAGAAAAAAAATACTGATAATTCTTTTGTAAGGATGAACCTTGAAAAATTTCTATTAAGTAAAGAAACTAGTCATAAAAACCACCTTTTAAATATAACCACCCCTCAGTATCCATAAAGGGATTGGTTCCAGTACTCTCCAGGGATAACAAAATCTGAGGAATTTTAAGTCCCTGATAGAAAATAGCGTTGCACATGTCATATGCACAGGGCTGAAGGTGTAGCTCAGTGACACAGTGCTTGCCTTCCAAGGCCCTGGGTTTGATCCCTGGCACTGCAGGAAAACAACAAAACACATGCATATCCTTTATTTTTTTCATTTTTATTTATTTTTCCCCACATTTTTATTGGTACATTATAGTTGAACATAATGATGGGGTTTGTTGTTACGTATTTGTACATGCACATAATACAACAATATAATTTGGCCAAGTATCGCTCCCCAGCACTTCACCAATTCATCCCAACCTCACACCTCTTGGATCCTTTGCTCTGCTGATGTGCTCCTACCTTATTTTTCCACTTTGCTCTCTAGCTTCTACATATGAGAGAATACATAGGAGCCTTGACCTTCTGAGTTTTACATTTTGCTTAACATGATGTTCTCTGGTTCCATCCATTTTCTGGCAAATGCCATAATTTCATTTTTTTTTTTTTTTAATGGCTGAGTAAAACTCCATTGTGTGTGTATACCACATTTTCTTTATCCATTCATATGTTGATGGATACCTATGCTGGTTCCATAGTTTTGTTATTGTGAATTGTGCTGATTTGAACACGAATATGTGTGTCTCACCGTAGTAGGATGACTTTAATTCTTCAGAATAAATACCAAGGAGTGGTATAGCTGGGTTATATGGTGGTTCCATGCCTCGTCTTTAGAGGAACCTTCATACTGATTTCCATAGTGGTTATATTGATTTACAGTCCTACCAACAGTGTCAAAGTGTTCCTTTTTCTCCACATCCCCTCCAGCATTTATTATTATTTGTATTCTTGATGACTGCCATTCTGATGGGTGTGAGATGAAATCTCAGTGTAGTTTTGATGTGTATTTCCCTGATTGCTAATGATGTTGAACATTTTTTCATGTATCTGTTGGCCATTTGTATTTCTTTTGAGAAGTATCTGTTTACTTCATTTGCCCATTTGTTAATTGGGTTATTTGATTTTTTGGTATAAATTTTTTTGGGTTCTTCATATAGTCTAGATACTAATCCTCCGTCAGAAGATTAGCAGAGATTTTCTTCTATTCTGTGGGCTCTCTCTTCATATTCCTAATCATTTCCTTCCTTGAATATACTTTATTTATTGAAGATTCAGTATGATAGTTTTAAAGATTGTACCACATTGATCATGATGACCAGCATACACATGATAAAGGCTTTTCTTTATTACATTGCAGTATTTTTGTATACTGAAATGTTTCAATAGGACCAAGAATGTTAAGAGAATAAAAATCTTAGATGAAAATGGACACTAGTAACTCTTGTTATTCTAACTCACAGAATTAATTTAAACCTCCTATGAATCAGAGGCATTATGTGATTTAGTTATGAAGAACAAAAGGTCTCTTAGAAGGAGGCAACATGAGCTGGACTTGTAGCTCAGTGGTAGAGCACTTGCCTACCACATGTGAGACATTGGGTTAGATCCTCAGCACCACATAAAAATAAATAAATAAAACAAAGGTATCTGTCCATCTACAACTAAAAAAAAAAAAAAAGGCAGCGTGAACTTACACTTCTGTACTTTAAGCTTTATTTTAATAACTTAAGCTATGTCCTTGGCTAAAGCACAATCATACAAAGATACCCTAGATAATTTTCCATACTACTATTGTATAAGTTTAGTTGCATATACTTTAAATCATGTTTAGATTACTTATAAAACCTAGTCTGAGCTGGGTGTGGTGGCGCACGCCTGTAATCCTAGCACTTTGGGAGGCTGAGACAGGAGAATTGCAAGTTCAAAGCCAGCCTCAGCAAGGGCGAGGCGCTAAGCAACTCAGTGAGACCCTGTGTCTATGTAAAACACAAAAAATAGAGCTGAAGATGTGGCTCAGTGGTTGAGTGCCCCTGAGTTCAATCACCGGTACCAAAAAAAAACAAAAACAAAACAAAACAAAAAAACTAGTATAATGTATATACTGTGTCAATAGTTGTTATACTGTATTGTTTAGAGATTTTCAATCTGCAGTTGAATCCAAGTATATGGAATCTATGGATATGGAGGGCTGACTAATTCTGTTTTTAGGAAATGGCTAGTACAGGCAGATATCTAGAAATTGAAAGTACACTAGTCATAGTAAGGAACTGGGGGTTGGGCCAGTATGGGTAGTGACTGTTAATGGACATGGGATAATTTAGGGGTAGGGAGTGCTGAAAATGTTCTAAAATTAATATATGGTAATGATGGTACAATTTTGTGAATAAACTAAAAACCACTGAATTTTACACCTTACATGGGTGAACTATGTGGTATTTGAATTTTATATATATAGTGGTGTTTGATTACCAAATTCCCACCAATTTGCATTTCCACCAGCAATGTATAAGTGTGTCTGTTTCCCAAGGTTTTGAGATAGAATGTTATTTTAATTTTCACATTCTTATGTTAATTTACATTTCAACGTGAATTTGAACATTTTTTTTTTTGGTACTGGGGATTGAACTCAGGGGTACTTGACCACTGAGCCACTCCCCAGCCCTATTTTGTGTTTTATGTAGAGACAGGGTCTCACTGAGTTGTTTAGCACCTCGCCATTGCTGAGGTTGGCTTTGAACTCACGATTCTCCTGTTTCAGCCTCCCAAAGTGCTGGGATTACAGGCATACACCACTGTGCCTGGCTCATCTTTTCGTATTTTTTGGGGGGGAGTGGGCGGTACAGAGGATGCCCAGGGCCTCAGTATACAAGGCAAGCACTTTTAATTGAGCTACTCCAGACCTTTAATTTTTAAAAATTTTAATTTTAAGACAAGGTCTAACTGAATTGTCTTGAATTTGCAAAATCCCTTTGTCTGAACCTCTGCCCATTAAACAACAACTCATTCTTTCCTCCCCTGAGCCTTGGCAACCACCATTATACATGGCTGTCTCTGATTTTTAGTACTCCCAAGTGTCTCATATAAGTGGAACTATATAGCATTTGTCCTTTTTGTGACTGGCCTATTTCATTTAACATGAATGTCCTCAAGTTTCATGCCTTTTGTAGGATATTGCAGAATTTCCCTTCTTTTCAAGGCTGAATCATGGCCCATTATGGATAGACATTGTACCATATGCTGCTTATCCATTCACCTGCTGATGGACAGTTGAATTATTTCATGTTTTATATTGTGAATAATACTGCTGTGAACGTAGGTGTACAAGTATCTCTTTGAGACCCTGCTTTCAGTTCTTTTGGGCATACACTCAGTAGTGGAATTGCCGAATCATATAACAATTCTGTTTTTAACTTTTTGAAGAACTGCCATACTGTTTTCCGCAGATATACCATTTTACATTCCCAGTAATAGTATATAAAGTATCCAGTTTCTCCACATTCTTGCCAACCTTTGTTATTTTCTGTACTTTCGATAATAGTCATTCTGGTGCTGTGTGGGTGGTATCTCACTGTAGTTTGACTTTCACTTCCCTAAAAATTAGTGATGCTTAGGGAGGCTGAGGGGAGAATTGGGAGTTCAAAGCCAGCTTCAGCAACGGCGAGGCGCTAAGCAACTCAGTGAGACCCTGTCTCTACATAAAACACAAAATAGGGCTGGGGATGTGGCTCAGTGGTCGAGTGCCCCAGAGTTCAATCTCTAGTACCAAAAAAAAAAAAAAAAAGATTAGTGATGCTTGTAGGCTGTTAGGTTATCTTTTCTGGAGAGGTGTCAAGTTCATTGTCCATTTTTGAATTGGGTTTTGTTGGTGGTGGTGGTTGTTGAGGTTTAGTTCTCTTATTTTGGATATAAATTGCTTATCAGATATATGATTTGCAAATATTTCTCCCATTGTGTCTGTTTCCTTTTTAATCTGTGGATAGTGTTGTCTTTTTTTTGGTATTGGGGATTGGACCTAGTTGTATTATACCACTGAGCCACATCCTCAGCCCTTTTTATATTTTGAGACAGGGTCTCGCTAACATGCCTAGGGCTTTGCTAAATCGCTGAGTATGTTCTTGAACTTGAGATCCTCCTGTCTCAGCCTCCTGAACCATTGGGATTACAGGCATGTGCCACAGTGCCTGGCTGTGGATAGTCTTTTGATATACAAAATTTAATTTATGAAATCTAATTTGTGTAGTTTTTCTTTTGTTGCCTGTGCTTTTACTGTCATATCTAAGAAATTATTTCCAAGTTCAGAGTTGTGAAGTTTTTGCCCTTTAAATGTTTTACTGTTTTAAATTTTACACATAGATTCTTTCTTTTTTTAAATATTTTTTTTAGTTGTGGATGGACACAATGTCTTTATTTATTTTTATGTGGTGCTGAGGATTGAACCCAGTGCCTCATGCATGTGAGGCAAGCGTTCTACCACTGAGTTACAATCCCAGCCCTATACATAGGTTCTTGATACATTTTTGCATTAATTTTTGCATATACTGTTAGGTACAGATTCATCATTGTTTTTTTGCACATGAATATCTAGTTTTCTGAGTACCATTTGTTGAAAAAGATTATCCTTTCCCTGTTGAATGGTCTTGGCACACTTGTCAGCCATTTTTTAATTTTTTGAGACATTGTGATCTTTGCCATTGGTCTATATGTCTGTTTTTATGCCACAGCCATTCTGTTTTGATGACTATAACTGTGTAGCAAGTAAGTGTGAATCCTTTGGCGTTGTTCTTTTTCAATATTGTTTTGGCTCTGTGGGGTTTCTTGAGATTCCTTTTGAATGTTAGTATGGATTTTGTATTTCTGCAAAAAATGTTACTGTGCTTTTGATAGGATTGTACTGAATCCATGGATCACTTTGTATAATGTTGACATCTTAAAATATTTTCTTTTAGTCCATAAAAGACCAAATTTTATGGATTGTATTTCCAAGTATTTATGTCTCCTCTAATTTCTTTCAGCAGTGTTTACCGTTTGCATTGCACACATCTTCCACTTCTGTACTTCATACTATATTCTTATAAATAGATAAAATTCTTATAAATAGATGTAAATTCTTTTTTTGGTCTTATAAATATATTTTTTTGTAATTTTCTCTCAGATTCTTTGTTGTTAGTATATAGAAAGCCAATTGATAGTTTTTGTGTTGATTTTTTAATCCTGCTATTTTAATTTAATTTAATTTTTTTGGAAGTGGGGATTGAACCCAGGGGTAATTAACCACTGATCCACATTCCCAACCATTTAAAAAAATCTTTTTTATGTTGGGACAGGGTCTTGCTGAGTTACTTACGGCCTTGCTAGGTTGCTGAGGCTGTTCTCAAACTTGCCATCCTCCTGTTATCCTCCTCAGTTGCTGGGATTGCAGGCATGTGCTACCATGCCTGGTGAATTCTGTTTTTGTTTCATATAGTTTTGGTGGTCTGTCATCAGCTGTGTAAATGTTTGTAATTCTTATGTGTTCTTGTTATATAGAACTTTTAATTAATATTTAATGCCTTTTTAAAAATAATCTTTTTTTCCCTCTTCTGTCTCATATTGGTTATCGCCATCCCTGTTGCTTTGCTTACTGTTTGCACGGAGTGTCTTTTGCCATTCTTTGATTTTCAATCTGTTTGTGTCTTTGGCTCTGAAATGAGTTTGTGGTACACGGAGTACAGTTGGAACATGTGCTTTTAATCTATTCTGCCAATTTCCACCTTTTGATTGAATAGTTTAATCCGTTTACATTTCAAGTAAGTACTGATAGAGACTTCTGTCATTTTGCTATTTATTTTATATGTTTTAAACATTCTTTAGTCTCATTTCCTGCAATATTGTTTTCTTTTACATATGGTTGATTTTTTTGTAGTAAAATGTTTAAATTTTGTTCTCATTTCTTGTTACATATATTCAATTTTTTTGGTACCCGGGATGGAACCCAGAGGTGCTTGTCCACTAAGTCACCTCCTTAGTCCTTTTTTAATATTTTATTTAGAGTTAGGGTCTTGCTGAGACGCTTAGGGTCTTGCTGAGTTGCTAAGCCTGGCTTTGAACTTGTGATACTCCTGCCTCAGCCTCCTGAGCTGCTGGGATTACAGATGTGTGCCACTGCACCTGGCTCTTGTTATATATATTCTGTGATGATTTTCTCTGAGGTTGCTATGGGGATTACATTGTGCACTAAATGTACTCAATTTTAATTTATACAGTTTTACTTCAGTAACATAAAAATGATATACAGTTCCCACCTCAGTTAATGTCACAAGACTTCATCTTTATATATTGTGTGTTCAACATAAGCTAACAATTAATTTAAGTGCAGTTGTCTCTTCAATTGTGTAGAAAATAGCCAGATGTGGTGGCACATGCCTCTCTCTAATTTCAGCAGTTTAACCAGGGCTTAGGTAACTTAACAAGACACTGTCTCAAAATAAAAAGGGCTGAGGATCTGGCTCATTGGTAAAGCACCCCTGGGTTTAATCCTTGGTACATAAAAAAACAAAGTAGAAAATAACGTGTATAATTACAAACCAAAGTTATGGTAATGTTGGCATATTAACTCTAAATAAAATATTAAAAAAGGACTTAGGAGGTGACTTAGTGGATAAGCACCTCTGGGTTCCATCCTGGGTACTAAATTGTATTTTTTACCTTTTTTTTGGTACTGGAGATTGAACTCAGGGGTACTCGACCACTGAGCTACATCCCCAGCCTTTTTGTGTGTTTTATGTAGAGACAGGGTCTCACTGAGTTGCTTAGTGCCTCACCATTGCTGAGGCTGGCTTCAGGATTCTCCTGTCTCAGCCTCCCTAAGTGCTGGGATTACAGGCTTGCGCCAACGTCCCCGGCTTCTTTCTCACTTTTGATGGCCTGTTTTGGTAAATATAGGATTTGTTTTTGGCAGCCCCACCCCCACACCTTCCTTTTAGCTCTTTAAGTATATTGGCCCTTGTTTCCAGGCCTCCAAAATTTCCGATGAGATGGTCTGTAGAGTATGTATCCCTTGCATCTGACTAGTTGTTTCTCTTGCTGCCTTCAATATTCTTTGTCTTTGGTTTTTGAAGGTTTGGCTAATATCTTGGCATGGGTCTTCAGTTTATTTTACTTGGTGTTCCTAAGTTTCTTGAATGTTTCGTCACATTTGGGAAGTTTTGTTTTTCAGGAGTACGGGGTATTGAACTCAGGGGCACTCGACCACTAAGCCACATCCCCAGCCTTATTTTGTATTTTATTTAGAGACAGAGTCTCACTGGGTTGCTTAGCGCCTGGCTTTTGCTGAGGCTAGCTTTGAACTCTCGATGCTTCTGCCTCAGCCTCCCTAGCCGCTGGGATTACACGTGTGTGCCACCATGCCCGGCACATCTGGAAAGTTTTCAGCATTATTTCATCAAATATTCTCTCTGACTCTGCCCCAGTTCTCCTGGGACTCACAATGTATATGTTGATCCACTTGATGATGTTCTGCAGGTCCCCTTAACTCTAGTCACTTTTCTTCTTTTGTTTCTATTCCTCAGATTCAATAAAGCCTAGTTTCTTGTCGTCAAGTTCAGTGACTATTCTTCATGCTCAAATCTTTCTTTATATCCCTTTAATGAATTTCTCATTTCAGTTATGTGTTTTAGCTCCAGAATTCACATTTGGTTTCTTTTTAGTTTTTTTGTCTCTACTCATATTTCCCCCTTTTTCATATACTATTTTCTTGACTTTCTCTACATCTTCTTTTTTAATTTAATTAACATTTTTTTGATATTGGGGATTTAACCCAAGGGTGCTTAACCATTGAACCACACCCCCAGCCCTATTTATTTATTTATTTATTTATTTATTTATTTATTTATTTATGGTACCGGGAATTGAACCCAGAGGTGCTTAATCACTGAGCCACATCCCGAGCACCTTTTTATATTTTATTAGAGACAAGGTCTTGCTAAGTTGCTGAGGCTGGGTTTGAACTCGTGGTTCTTCTGTCTCAGCCTCTCGTGTCACTGGGATTACAGGCCTACACCATCACTCCGGCTTCTTTTTTTTTTTTTTTTTTAAATGGTACTGGGGATTGAACTCAGGGGCACTCGACCACTGAGCCACATCCCCAGCCCTATTTTTTTTGTGTTTTATGTAGAGACAGGGTCTCACTGAGTTGCTTAGTGCCTCGCCATTGCTGAGGCTGGCTTTGAACTCGCGATTCTCCTGTCTCAGCCTCCCTAAGTGCTGGGATTACAGGCTTGAGCCACCGCGCCCGGCTCCGGCTTCTTTTTTATTTTGAGACAGGGTCTTGATAAGATGGGTAGGTTCTTAGTAAGTTGCTGAGGCTGGCTTTCAACTTGGGATACTCGTGCCTTGGCTTTCTGAGCCACAGGGATTATAGGTGGCTACCACCCACCTGGCTCCACATTGTCTTTTAGTTCTTTGGGTATTTTAAAGACAGTTGCTTTACAGTCTTTGTCTAGTGGGTCAACCATCAGGTGTTTTTCAGGGATAGTTCCTGTTGATTTTATTTTTGTCTCTTTGAATGGGCCAAGTTTTCCTGTTTCTTTCTGTGCCTTTTGAAAAACAGATAGTTGAATCTACTAATGTGATAACTCTGGAAATTATTTTCATGGTTTACTTATGTATAACATTTTTAGGAAGTCTTTCTCTGGCCACTCAATTTGAAATTGCAGCCTTTCTCCCTGCTGAGTGTTTCCTGTCCCTGTGGTTCATTTAGTTCCTTAAGCTTTATCTCCATCTATGAGCTGTACATGTTTTCCTTATTTTGTCTCTTCTCTAACTGAAATGTAAGATCCATAAAGATAGGGATTTTTTTCTTTATTTATTGCTGTACTCCTGGCAACCAAAATTGTCCTAGCTTCCAATAGTGCTCAGTTATTGTTTGTTAAAAAAACTGAATTAATGAATGGAGTGTTTGGGTCATCCTGAAATAGATGCTTAATATTTATTTATACTCTATCTATTTAACAAAGTAATAGAGATGGGAAATTTCCTAGTAGACAAATTAGAGCTCATGGGAATGGTTTAGACAGTAAGAGATTTGAGTGAAGCCATAGGAGTATATGTCATATCTTAGAAGTGTAAGGAGTCACAGTCATAAAGAAGAATGACATTGCTGGGCGAGGTGGTGCACGCCTGTAATTCCAGCACTTTGGGAGGCTGAGACAGGAGAATCACAAGTTCAAAGCCAGCCTCAGCAACTGTGAGGCTGCTAAGCAACTCAGTGAGACCCTGTCTCTACATAAAACACAAAATAGGGCTGGGGATGTGGCTCAGTGGTCGAGTACCCCTGAGTTCAATCCCCAATACCAAAAAAAAAAAAAAAGTGACATTATGGCATTTTCAGGTGAATGGATAGAATTGGAGGCTATCATGCTAAGTGAAATAAGCCAGTGCCCAAAAGTCAAAGGTCGAATGTTTCCTCTGATATGCAGAAGCTAATCCAAAATAAGGGAGGGGGGCGGGAGAATTAAAAAAAGAGAGAGAAAGAGAGAGAAAGGAAATAAAAAAGAGGGGAGAAGGAATTTCATCAAAATAGAGGAATGATCAGTAGAGTAGACAGTGGAGATTGAGGATGGGGAAAAGGAAGAACAGAACTTTCCTATGTGCATATGTGGATGTGGCATGGTGGGTCCTTGCATCAGGTGTATCCATAGGACACTAATTAGAAAGAAAAAAACGAAACAAACAAAAAACTGTAAATGGTCGAAGAGAGATCAGTAAAGTAGAGGGAGGGGAGCTGGGGTGAACAAGTGTGGGGACTAAAATTGGAGCATGTTGGGTTTCATGCTATTATAATTATGTCAAGGTGTATCCTGATGTATCATAAATAAAAAGAATTAAAACAAAAAAAAAAAGCCTGGCAAGGTGGTACACGCCTGTTCCTAGAAGCTCAGCATGCTAGGGCAGGAGGATTACAGGTTCAAAGCCAGCTTCAGCAACTTAGTGAGGCCCTTAGCAACTTAGTTGTCTCAAAATAAGAAACAAAAAGAGATGGGATGTGGCTCAATGGTTGAACATCCTTGGGTTCCATTCCTGGTTATAACTCTACCCCTCTAATCCCTCCAAAAAAGAAAGAACAAAAAAGGGTATAAGGAGTGAGAAGACAAAAGAACAAGGGATGGGATTCTGGAAACACCTACATGTAAAGGTTGACAGGAGACCAGCCTCGTCCTTAGACTTAGCTGGATGAGAACTGTGCTGCAGGCCCTGCTGTTTAGAGATCCTTAGCAGATCTTCCTCCAGTCACTTACCTCTCCATCGCATCAAGATGTTGAGGAGCCAAGAGGCTAGTCTGTCTGGTCTTTTTCTTGGTCAGACTTTTAATATTTGGATTCCAGAATTCTCTTCTCATTCCTCCCTTAACTCTTTCCTCTCTCGACTGAACCACAGTGTGTGTGGGCTTCTCGGGGTCTAAGGGATGGCTGAGGAGCAGCTGTTGGCAGGCCTGTAACTGAAGCCTGGGACATGTGGGCTGGGCTAACCACATGCTTGCATCTAAGGCCCCTGGTGTGGAGTGGAACTGGAGCTAGAGGTGAAAAGGGACAGGGTAGACTGCAGGCCAGGGAGCCATGGCTTCCCAATCCCCTACAGAACTTGAAGGAGTCTGAGAATTCAAAATCAGAACTTGGTCATTCAGGTTGTTATAGAGTATAGTTGTCAAGATAGAAGGAAAGAATAATAACTTAGCAGCTTTTTAGCTTGATTTATAACTTTAAAATATTTAGACATATGGAATATAGGATTCCATTTGTACTTCTGCCTCAAGCCCTTAAAGGGTAGAATTGGGCCTACAAGAGAACTGAAAAGGAGCAGAAAGGGAAAAGTAAGTTCAAGATAGAAGTTTTAAGGAGGGAAAGATAAACAGTGTCAAATGCTTCACAGGCATCAAATCATTCCATTGGACTAGACGAGCAGAATTTAGTGAAAATTTCAATTGGGTGGGGGTAGATGCCGAAGAGTTGATTTCTTTTCTAGGACTTTATCTGAGAATGGAAGAAACTAGAGCAGTAGTTGGAGGGGGAGGCAGGATATTCAAAGAGGACTTTTCTATTTTAAAGATGAAGGGTCTTCTAAATGTTTATATGTTGAAGGAAAGGAGCCAGTGTTAAGTTAGAGGCTAAGGGAAAAGAGAATAATTGATGGAGCAAGGCTCAAGGTCTGCATTGATGAACAGAAAGGAGGAGGGCTGTTTGAGGAGGTGGATGTTGAGATGGTTATTGATGCTTAGTCTGGGGGGTTAGGTTGCAGGAAGATGACTTAAGTGATGGTCGTATATCATTCACATTGGGTTTGGGGGCTTGTTTTCCTTCCTTTCTTTCCTTTTCTTCCTTCCTTCCTTTCCTTCCTTCCATTTCTTCCTCCCCCTCCTCCCCCATACTGGGGATTGAACTCCAGGGCACTCCACCACTGAGCCATGCCCCCAGCCCTATTTTGTGTTTTATGTAGAGACGGTCTCACTGAGTTGCGTAGCACCTCGCCATTGCTGAGGCTGGCTTTGAACTTGGTGATTCTCCTGTCTCAGCCTCCCGAAGTGCTGGGATTACAGGTGTGTGCCACCATGCCCGGCTGGCTTCTTTTCTTATTTAAATGATATCTTTATTTTATTTATTTATTTATTTATTTTAAAAATGTGGTGCTGAGGATCGAACCCAGTGCCTCACACATGCGAGGCAAGCGCTTTACCGCTGAGCCACAATCCCAGCCCCGGCTTATTTTCTTTCTTTCTTTTTTTTTTTTTTTTAATATTTTTAGTTGTAAATGGACACAATATCTTTATTTTTATGTGGTGCTGAGGATCAAACCCAGTGCCTCACGCATGCGAGGCGAGCGCTCTACCACTGAGCTACAATCTCAGCCCCCGGCTTATTTTCTTTTTAATGTTGGATTTCATGTTCCTTAGGAGCAGGGGTTATGCTTATAGCCACTATTAAAAACCTGCTGTTGATTGAAATGTAGCTCATAATATGGGGTGTGGGCTACATGTATGTTGGGTCTGCTCTATCTTGATTGCTATTTAGTGGTGACTTAAAACTTTTAAATCTGATAAAAAATTCTGATTCTCCAAAACCTAAAAATAATTTCTTTATCATGTTCAAATTAATGTCTATCGTCAGGCTTTGGTTATGGTTTGTTTTAATAAATTTTTACTATTTAAATCATACTTATTTGGGGCAAAAGATTTTTTGGTAGGGTTATATTAATACTCTCTTTTTTCCCCTCCCACTAGTAGTTCCAAAGAACTGCTGGTTCAGATTTTAGCTCTTGCCAAGTTGTGACAATAGTGAAGGATGCTTAGACTACTTAACATTCAAATTGTAAGTAATTTTTATTTCTACTATTACTATGTGTATATTTAAGAAAATAGATTTTGAAATAGTCATTACCTCATATTAACAATAAATGTCAGTATGATGAGACTGGAATTGTTTTAATTTTCTTAAGATATGAATACTTCCTATTTTACTTTATGTTTGCGAGATGAAAAAGGAGCCTGATGTTATTGAATCATTCTGAGGTAGATGAAATTTCTGCTTTTTTTCAGATACTTCATTTTATTGTAAAAATTTATGGAAATTCTTTATCAGTTTATTCATGTATATATGATAAAATAGTCAAATTTAATATAAAGGCATAATATTGATTAGAAATATATTCTTTTCTGTCTAAATATGCTTAATTTTTCTACATTCTTTAATTTTGACATTTCAAGTATCCTATTTGGACTCTATTTTCACTATATGAAAAGCTTAATACATATAAAGTCATATAGAGTAGTTTAGGAATAATTTGTTGAATAATCCCAGATAATACATATGAACAATTATTTCTGCAAGAGGAATAAAAGCTTAAGAGGTTTGATAAAGAGGTTACTTGAAACAATTTGTTATATTGCACATTGAACTGTTAGCAAAACATTGCTGAAAAAGAATAATAAAATAATATCAAAGGCATTCCAAATGTTTTCACTATTTTATTTTATTTTTTTGGTACCGGGGATTGAACTCAGGGACACTCGACCACTGAGCCACATCCCCAGCCCTGTTTTGTGTGTTTATGTAGAGACAGGGTCTCACTGAGTTGCTTAGCACCTTGCCATGCTGAGGCTGGCTTTGAACTAGCAATTCTCTTGTTTGAGCCTCCCAAAGTGCTGGAATTACAGGCGTGCACCACCGCACCTGGCTACTATTTTATTTTTAAACTACTCTATTTGAAAGTATAAGAAACTCAAAATGCTCCTAGAATTCTGTAGAGTATGCAGTATAAATACTAAATGAGATGCTGCCATAAGTAAAAAAACAATTCTAATTATATTATTCAAACAAACCAAATGAGCCAAAGAATAGAATGGAGTATTTTAAAACTAACAAATATTTTAATTTGTTAAATAGGTAAAAAGTTTTAGAAGTGGTCTCAGTTCAGCACATTTTATATTCAATTAAGATATTTTGAGAATAAAATTACATATTATAAAGGGAGAAAGTTGTAAAGTTTTATCTCGTGAAGTGTATAATTATATCATCTGTATACAATAGTTCAGTAAAAATTTACTTAGTGAGTTCATGAACTTGAATTTAAACTCTTAAGATGTAGAATGCTCATTACTGCCCTCTATTGACACAGAGATGTAGAAGCCTGTCCTCTTTCTCTTAAACAAGTGTTAGAAATTGGATTGCAAACTAAGTTATACTTTATATCCTTCCTGTGTATATTTTATAACTTTTTCAAATTCTTCCTTTTTTTAGGCTCTCTGTTTAATCATCTTTAGAAGACCGGATTTCTGGATGACTACTCTCCTCCATCTCTATTGACTTTTAAAACATGATAATGCAGATTTATAACATTGGCAATCATCTGTGAACCTTTAATTGCATTGATTCATAGAGGTTGAAGCTTCCTCAGGGAATAAACAATGACATCAGCAGTGGTTGACAGTGGAGGTTCTGTTTTGGAGCTTTCCAGCAATGGAGTAGAAAATCAAGAGGTTAGGCATCCAATGTATTACATTTCTATTTTGTTTATAGAAATCAATGCATGAACTAATTTTGAAATTAATGGAAAACAGGTATTTGAGTATAGTAATGTACAATCCATGAAATTGTATATGTACATGTCATGTATCCTTATAATTTAAGTAATAGAATCAAAGAAGGTGTTGCAGGGCTCACTTGAATGTGTTAAAATGTACTTGGAGAAATGAAAAAAATAGAACATTATAGCATTCATTGAGAGATAAATTTAAATTCTTCATAAAATCTATTGTTTTGGATTATAGAGCACATAGAAATATACTGTACCTAAATACCTAAATTAGAGCCATCTCAAATTAGAATTTTATACCTGTTTTACTTATCTTTGTTTCTCAGTTATTCTAATTCAATGTGGCGTTCTATCATTTTAATTTAATATGTGCATTATGAATAGGTAATTAAATCAGAAAAGAAATTCAGGTTTTGAAATTTTATACATGTAGAATTTTGAATCATTAGCATATTTGGTCATTTTCTTGTTATTAAGAATATGGAAGAATAAGAGATGTGAGTTGAAAATATAGACTTCTAGGTCTTGGCTTCTTTTCTCATTTCAGTGAAAACTGAATATTGGAAGGGAACTAAGTTATAATATAAAAATAGTACTGTCATAATGATGGATTCGTATTTGGTTATGAAGTGAGAAAATGTATAGTTTTCCTAAAAGTTTCTTTTTTCTATTCTTGGTGAAAGATGGTGTTAGTGTTTGTTACATGCTTAATTCATTCATTTGTTCCTTTGACAAATATTAATTGATCATTTACTGTATAACAAGTACCTTTCTAGACACTGAGGATAAAGTATTTCAGAAGAGCTATGGAAAATAAGTCAAGGTTAGACATGGATGGAAAAGGTGGTAAGTGTATATTTTAATTAGGGAAGTCAGTGAGGACTTCTGAAGAGGAGCTTGTAGCTTAAAGCTAAATGAAGTAAGAAATGGTGCCATGGAAATATCTAGGGGAAGAGAATTTCAGGGAGAAGAGTCATTAATATTGGAAATGTATTCTGATTTTATAAAGGGAAGTTTTCGGGATAATGGAATTTTAAAGATAGGTTTTTGTTTTGTGAACAACTTTTCAGGAATGTGTTTGCTATATAAAAGAATGTCTGTGCTCTGAAATGCAGGGTGGGTGAAAAAATGACCTGTCAGCATTTTATAATCATAGTTCCAAAATCAAGAAGAAAAAGGAAATGTTTAAAAAGTGGTGGGTAAGTCTGGTGCAGTGGCATACACCTGTAATCCCATTGACTTGGGAAGCTCAGGCAGGAGAATCCCAGATTTGAAGCCAGTTTCAAATTTAGCAAGACCAAAAAAAAAAGAGACTGGGGTGTGGCTCATTGGTAAAGCACTCCTGGGTTTAATCCCTAGTTAACCCCTCACACCAAAAAGTGCTAGGTATCTGGAGAATTATTATGATTTTCAGGCTTCATTTTTTTTTAATAATTTCTTTTTTTTTTTTAGTTGTATATGGGCACAGTACCTTTATTTATTTATTTATTTATTTATTTATTTATTTATTTATTTATTTATTTATTTTTATGTGATGCTGAGGATCGAACCCAGTGCCTCAGTGTGCGAGGCAAGCGCTCCACCACTGAGTCACAACCCCAGCCCCAGGCTTCATTTCTTTTTTGAAAAAATTCTTTAAGTTGTAGATGGACACAATACCTTTATTTTTAAATTTATTTTTTTGTGGTGCTGAGGATCGAACCCAGTGCCTCACACATGCTAGGCAAGTGCTCTACTACTGAGCTACAACCCCAGCCTGAGGCTTCATATTTTTTAAACTTTTTTCCCTGATTATACATTAGGGGAAAAATTGGGATTTTTCTTTTCTGAGAATGGTATTACATAAAAGTAAACTACAGTCTTACTAATGATTGTAGATATAAACATTATTTAAAAAAACCATGTAAAATATAGTCATTTAATTCAGTTATCAAGTAGATGTTAAATATATAGGAATAATTTAATACTCAGAAAATTATTATAATTTATCATTAGTAGGAGATAAGACTTTTGATGAAATGGTATTTTATAAAATTAATCCATTCTTTTTTAAAAATCATTTTAGTTATAGATAAACACAATACTTTTATTTTATTTATTTTTATGTGGTGTTAAGGATTGAATCCAGTGCCTCACATGTGCTAGGCAAACACTCTACCGCTGAGCCACAACTTCAGCCCCAAATTAATCCATTCTTTTTTTTTTTTTCATACTGGGGATTGAACTCAGAGGTACTCAACCACTGAGCCACATCCCCAGCCCTATTTTGTGTTCTATGTAGAGACAGGGTCTCACTGAGTTGTTTAGCACCTTGCCCTTGCTGAGGCTGGCTTTGAACTCGTGATTCTCCTGTCTCAGCCTCCCTAAGTGCAGGGATTACAGGCATGCACCACCATGCCAAGCTCAAATTAATTCATTCTTGATAAAAACTCTAATATAAATGTAGATGTATATTTCCTTTACATTATAAAAACTAGTTGATAAAGCTGGGCATAGTGGTGCATGCCTATAATCCTGGCGGCTCAGGAGGCTGAGACAGGAGAATTGCAAATTCAAGGCCAGTCTTGGTAACTTATACCCTGTCTCAAAAATAAAAAATAAAAATGGACTAGATATGTTGCTTAGTGGTATAGTACTGCTGGGTTTACTCCCCAGTATTTTTTTTAAAATATTTTTTTAGTTGTAGATGGACACAGTACCTTTATATGTTTATTTTATGTGGTGCTGAGGATCGAACCCAGTGCCTCACATGTGCAAGGCAAGTGCTCTGCCATTGAGCCACAATCCCAGCCCCTCATTCCCTAATATTTAAATGAAAAAGAAAAAGAAAATAGAGGAGATAATGATGGTCTCTTATCTTTGAAAAAAAATTTTTTTTTTAAGTTGTAGATGGATACAATCCCAATCCCTCTATGTTATTTATTTATTTATTTTTTATGTGGTACCAAGGATTGAACCCAGTGCCTCACATGTACCAGACGAGTGCTCTACTACTGAGCAACAACCTCAGCCCCAGTCTCTTATGCTTTGATAAAAAGCCTTTAACAAGGAAATATACTTTGTACTTGAATAGGAGAGATGAAAATGATCCATATTGTGTATGATATCTGTTTACTCAAATGTATATATTTTATTGCATCTCTATCAAATGTTAAGGCAAGTCTGGGGAACATTGATGGTATGGGCCAAAAGATCATGTAGAAGAATAAGTATTTGGGCATAACCAGAACCCTTTTTTTTGAGTGTGTGGTGCTGGGGATCGAACCCAGGGCCTTGTGCATGCAAGGCAAGCACTCTACCAACTGAGCTATATCCCGAAGATCCCCCAGAACAGTTTTTTAAAAAAATATTTATTTAGTTGTAGATGGACACAATGGAAGTAACATCTTTATGTATGTATGTATGTATTTAAAAAAATTTTTTTTTAGTTGATGGATATTTATTTATTTATATGTGATGCTGAGAATCGAACCCAGTACCTCACACATGCTAGGCAAGTGCTCTACCACTGAGCCACAGTATTATAAATACCTCAGCCCTGTATTTATCTATTTATGTATTTATTTAATGTGGGGCTGAAAATTGAGCCCAGTGTCTCACATGTAGACATGTGTTCTACCACTGAACCACAACCCCAGTTTCACCAGAACAGTTTTTGAAAAGGAAATGTATTGCAGGCAGGTCTCCTAGAAATGGGGAATGAATACTTAAAAAATAAAATAAAATAAACCAACAGTAAATACAAGTTCTATAGGGCATCTGCTTTCAGAAAAACAAATTAGGAGTTTTTCCACCCTGGATTATGATAGAATAACTGAGACTAGCATAAACAACTAGCAGAATAGAAGAAGCATATGAAACCATAGTTTGGAAATAGCTGGAAGTATTGAACTGTTGTGCTTCCTGAGAGAAGAGAAGGGCGTCCCTGTGATTGTACTGGCTTACTGCCACTTTTCCGGGCTACAGTGTAGGAAAAAGGGACCCAAGAAGAATGTAATTGTCTCACTCAAATAAGTGAACAAAAAGGTAAATTTGGAGAGGCTAAAGTGACTCACTAGAGGAGTAGCGTATCCAAAAGGAAAAATCTCCCTTCAAAAAAGCACCAGAACACTGCCCGGGCTTCCCTCATCCTTTGGCTTATTGCTCATTTGTTGAGGTATAGGAAACACCATGAGGCCAGGTAAAGAATGACCAAAAAGGCATGATCCCAGTAATTTACTGAAAAATTTAAAATTCCTCAGGACTGGGAGATCAGGGCATTCCAGACAACTAGAATGGAGAGCACTTGTTCAATGCTCAAGGGCATTTGTTAGAGATTCCAGAAGGACTGCTGCATCAGCCCAATTCTAACCTAGCTCTAGAATTAAGGATAGTCCAAACTTGCCTTAAATTGTTTAGAAATAGGCCTCAAAAATTGATCTAGGGGCTGGGGATATAAATCAGTGGTAGAGCGCTTGTCTAGCATGCACGAAGCCCTGGATTTGATCCCCAGCTCCTCCTTCCATAGTTGGAAGTTGATCCATAAATATTTGTCATGACACTTAAAAGACCAAAATGCATCACTTAACAATGTAAAGTTTTTGTAAAAGAACCAAATAAAACTTGTAGAGATGAAATACATACTGTCTGAAAAGAAAAATTCATGAGATAGGATTAAAAATAGCTTAGGTTAGCTGGGCACGGTGGCTCAAGCCTGTAATCTCAGCACTTTGGGAGGCTGAGTCAGGAGAATCGCGAGTTCAAAGCCAGCCTCAACAACGGCGAGGCACTAAGCAACTCAGTGAGACCCTGTCTCTACATAAAACGCAAAATAGGGCTGGGGATGTGGCTCAGTGGTCTATTACCCTTGAGTTCAATCCCCAGTACCAAAAAAAAAAAAAAAAAAAAAAAAGCTTAGGTACCATAGAAGAAAGGATCACTAAATTTGAAGACAGCCATGGAAACTACTTTAACAAACCAGAGAGAGAAGAAGAGGAAAAAACAAGGGAACAGTAGCAGGGAGTGGTGGTGCATGCTTGTAAGCCCAGTGGCTCAGGAGGCGGAGGCAGAAGGATCGAAAGTTCAAAGCCAGCCTAAGCAAATTAGTGAGACTCTGTCTCTAAATAAAATATAAAAAAAGGCTGGGGATATGGCTCAGCGGTTAAGCACCCCTGGGTTCAATTCCCCAGTACTCCTGCCTCAGGTTGCCTTAAGATACATGTAATTTGTTTTTACTTTTTCTTTTTTGGTACCAGAGATTGAATTCAGGGGCACTTGACCATGGAGCCACATGCCCAGCCCTCTCTTGTGTTTTATTTAGAGGCAGGGTCTCTCTCAATTGCTTTAGCACCTTGCCCTTGCTGAGGCTCCTGTCTCAGCCTCCCAAAGTGCTGGGATTACAGGCATGTGCCACCGCTCCCGGCTAAGATACATGTAATTTGAATCCCAAAGTGAGAGAAGAAGAGAGGAACAGAAGAAAATATATGAAGAAATAATGATCATAAATTTCCTAAACTGGATAAAAAGAATAGACCTATTGATCCAAGAATTTTAGACACCATGCAGTATAAGGCAGAGAACAAATGTACACTTAAGCACTCTATAATAAAATTGCTGAAAGCCAGTGTCTGAGAGAAAATCTCAAAAGCAGCTAGAGGGAAAAACTCATTCCATTCAGAAGAACTAAGATAAGCACTACAGATATTTTTGTTGAGTCAGAGGATAATGATATCTTTAAAATGGTGTAGAAATAAAACTATTAACCTACAATTTTATGTCCAGGAAAAAAAAAACTGTCCTTCAGAATGAATTTTTTCCAGATGAACAAAAGAGAATTTATTACCAACATATTTATCCTCCAAGAAATGTTTAAAATAAGTTCTTTAGGCAGAAGGTAAATGATACCATTTGGAAACTTGAATCTACACAAAGGAATGAAAAGCACTGGAGAAATGGTAATGTGTGGGCAAATTCAAAACTTTTTGGGAAATCAATTAGAAATGTTTATTTTACTGTAGTAAGAACCCTTATATTGACACATTTTTAAGTGTATAAAATGATTTTTACATTTTTTTATTTTTGGTACTGGGGATTGAACTCAGGGGCACTCGACCACTGAGCCACATCCCCAGCCCTATTTTGTGTTTTACTTAGAGACAGAGTCTCACTGAGTTGCTTAGTGCCTCTGCTGAGGCTGACTTTGAACTCCCAATTCTCCTGTCTTAGCCTCCCAGAGTGCTGGGATTATAGGCGTGCGCCACTGTGCCCAGTTTATTTTTCACATTTTTAAAAAAGAGAATTATTCAAGGCAAAATAAAAACAATGTATTATGGAGTTTATAACGTGAAGAAGTGAATATATAACAGTAGACTAAAAGGAGAGGAGAGAATTGGGTACTATTGTAATATTTATTTATTTATTTTTTAAGTTGTTGGTGGACCTTTATTTTTTCATTTGTGTATATGTGGTGCTGAGATTTGAACCCAGTGCCTCACGCATGCTAGGCAAGCGCTCTGCTACTGAGCCACAACCCCAGCCCCTATAGTATTTATTAAACATAAAGTAACATGTTATTTGTAGGTGGACTGGTAAATTAGAAAGCATAATATAAAAACTAAAGCAGCCACTGAGAAATAAAGAAACAAGGCTTGAAATGAAATTGGTACTAAAATATACTCATATCATCTAACAAAGAACAAGATGGTAGTCTTAAACCCAGTTTTATTGGCATTAAATGTAGATATTCTAAACATTCCAATCAAAAGGTAGATATTATCAGATCGGATTTTGTAAAAAAAGGTACACCTATTTATGGTTTATATAAGAAATTCATTTTAAGAATAACAGCTTTTTAAAAGTAAAAGCAAGAGCAGTGTGCAGTGGTGCACGCCTGTAATCCCAGCAACTCAGGAAGCTTAGGCAAGATGATTGTAAGTTCAAAGCCAGCTTCAGCAACTTAGCCAGACTCTGTCTCCAAAGTAAAATTCCAAAAGGGACTGGAGGTACATCTCAGAACAACTTTGGGTTCAACCCTCAGTACCATCAAAAAATAAAAGTATACAAATAGAAGCTGGATGTGGTAGCTCACGCTTGTAATCCCAGCATTTTGGGAGGCTGAGACAGGAGAATCACAAGTTCAAAGCCAGCCTCAGCATCAATGGCAAGGTGCTACGCAACTCAGTGAGACCCTGTCTCTAAATAAGACACAAAATAGGGCTGGGGATGTGGCTCAGTGGTTGAGTGCCCCTGAGTTCAATCCCCGGGACCAAAAAATAAAAAATAAAAAGGTATATAAATAGATATATATATAATGTAAATATTAATTATAAAAAAGATGGACTCCATTACTAGGGATAATGAAATTTCATGAATAATATAAGAATCATTAAGCATAATCTGACCAAAGTGAAATAGAAAATAGGTAAATCCACATATTAGTCAATATTATTGCAGCATTCCTTTCTCAGAAATTGATAGGATAAATATACAAAAAGTCAGTAAGTCTTTAGAAAAGCTGAATGACATGATCGTCTTACTTCACCTATTGGACATTTATGGAATACCCATGGATTTCAAGCTTACATGGTCAGTTAACCCAGATAGGTTGGCTATAAACAGATCTCAGTGATTGAGATAATATGGAGAAGATTATCTGACCAAAAAGGAATTTAAGTAGAAATTAGCAACAAAAGGATATTTGCAAAAACCTCTGAATATTTGGATATTAAATAGTTTACTTTATGTAACTCACAAGTTAAAGTATAAATCACAGGTTGGGTGTGGTGGTGCATGCCTGTAATCCCAGTGACTTGGGCGGCTGAGGCAGGAGGATCATGAGTTCAAAGCCAGCCTCAGCAATTTAGCAAAGCCCTAAGCAACTTGGCAAGACTCCGTCTCAAAATAAAACAAACAGGGCTGGGGATGTGGATCAGTGGTTAAGTGCCCCTGGGTTCAATCCCCAGTACCCCCCCCCCCCAAAAAAAGACTCACCAAAAAGATTAGAAAATGTGCAAATTGCATGAAAATAAAAACTATCAAAAAAATTTTTTTAAGTTGTTGATGGATCTTTATTGTATTATTTATATGTGGTGCTGAGGATCGAACCCATTGCCTCACGCATGCTGGCAAGCGCTCTACCACTGAGCCCCAGCCCCAGCCAAAACTATCAAAATTTGAGGGATGAATAAAAAATTTGAGGAATTTAACTAAAGCAGTACTTAGAGGGAAATATATAACTTCGGATACTTACTAAGAAAAACCTCAAGTCAGTCACCTAAGGTTTCACCTCAAAAAGCTAGAATTTGAGATCAAATTAAACCCAATGTAAGGAAAAATGGAAATAATAAAAACAAAAACAGGAATTAATGAAGTAGAAAATGGACTAACAGTAGAGAAACTAAAGAACAAGAAGCTGGTTCTTTGAAAAAAATTTAAAAATTGATACATTTCTATACTACAGAAGAGAAGAAGGCAAACATTACTTTCATCAGAAATGAAAAAAGGGGGCTGGGACTGTAGCGCAGTGGTAGAGCGCTTGCCTAGCATGCACGAGGCACTGGGTTCGATCCTCAGCACCACGTATAAATAATAAATGAATAAAATAAAGATCCATCAATATCTAAAAAAAATTTAAAAAAAAGAAATGAAAAAAGACATTACAAGAAATATTACTATGCAATTTTATGCCAATAAGGTTGACAACTTAGATGAAATAGACAAAATTCCTTGAAAATCATTCCAAAAAGAAAGTCTGAATAGCTTTAAAATAAAAAATTTCTCAATAAATTAATTCCTAGTTGAAATCTTTTCCACAAAGAAAACTCCAGGGTTAAATGGCCATGTTGATGATATACCATGCTCAGTGGTAGAGTGCCTTGACTAGATTGAATCCCCAGGACCCCCCCCCCCCAAATCCAGCAATGTATAAAAAGGAATCATACTTTCCCTAAATGACATAAAGTTTATCCCAAGAAAGTAGTTTTAATCAGTATAGATCACCATATTTGCTGAATGCAAAAGAAAAATTATGTAATCAGAACTCCTTTGCCAAAATCCATCATCTATTCATTATATAAACACCCTGAACTAGTATTAAGGGGCAACTTCCTCAACCTGATAAAGTACATCTGAAGCTGGGTGTGGTGGTGCATGCCTGTAATCCTAGCGGCTCCAGAGGCTGAGGCAGGAGAATTGTGAGTTCAAAGCCAGCCTCAGCAGTAGTAGGGTGCTAAGCAACTCAGTGAGACCCTGTCTTTAAATAAAAAAATACATAAAAGGGCTGGGGATGTGTTGAGTGCCGCTGAGTTCAATTCCTGGTACCCCCCGCCCCCCACCCAAATGTACCTCTGAGAAAAACCCACAGTAAACATTGTACTGATGGTAAAAGAGAGTGTTTTTTTTCCTTGGAAATTTGAAAGCAAGTCTGGCTGCTCTAACTGTTGCTTCTCCACACTGTGGAAATGCCAGCAGCATTGCTGCAAGTTAAGAAAAAAGTCTACCCACATATTGGCATTCCTAAGTAGAAAAATTGTCTTTCTAGATGATGTGATCATGTGTGTAGAAATTCCCAAGAAACCTTACAACTAGTAGAACCCACACATTTGAAATAATCAGAGGATAAAAGGTAGATATGTAAGAATTCATTATTTATATGTATGAGTGGCATAAAATTGAAAAATGAAATTTAAAAGGCAATATTATATAACAGCATCAAAATCAGGAATGTGTTTGAAGAAATGAAACAGGTTTATGAAAGACCTGTACATAATAAACTGTAAAATATTGCTGAGATAAATTAAGGACTTGGAGTAAATGGAGAGAAAAGCCTTGTTTATGGATTAGCAGGCATACTGTGATTAAGTACAAAGTTGAAGGGCTTACATATCTGACTTGAAGACTTACTGTAAGCACCACTGATTGAGATGATATGGTACAGGGTACCAAAAGATGTAGATCAGTGGAGCATAACACAGGCCCACATATATAAGCTGCTTGATTCAGTAATGGAATTAAGTGGAATAATATGACTCAGTGGAGAAAGGACAGGATTTTTAACAAACAGTGGTGCAACAACTAATTATTCATATCCAAATAAACCACAGTCCTTTCTCAACATTGTGCACAATGAACAACTCAAAATTGATTATGGACTTTATAAAAACCAAACTGTAAAAACTTCTGGAAGAAAGGTGGGTGCGGTGGTGCACGCCTGTAATCCCAGCACTTTGGGAGGCTGAGACAGGGGAATCATGAGTTCAAAGCAACAGCAACAGCATCATGCTAAGCTACTCAGTGAGACCCTGTCTCTACATAAAACACAAAATAGGGCTGGGGATGTGGCTCAGTGGTCGAGTGTCCCTGAGTTCAATCCCCCATACTAAAACAAAACAAAACAAAAACAAAAACAAAATACCCCAAAAACTACTTCTGGAAGAAATAACAGGAGAAATTGTTTTCAGTATTAAAGTAGGTTAAACTTGAAAAACAAATTTAAAATTTGTGTTTCTTAAACACAAAAACATGAACTTGAAGGGAATGATGAATTGAACTTCTTTAAAATAAAAAATTTCTTCTCAAAAATTTTTGTTGTGAAAAGGAAAAGGAAAACTGAAGATTGGAAGAAAATATTCACTGTATATACTGAAAATGGATTTTTTTATTAGTCCATTTTATGTTACTATAATAAAATTCTGGAGTTTAGGTACTTTATAAAGAAAATATATTTATTTAGCTCACAGTTCTGTAAGTTGCCAATTTCTGTTCAACCTTGGGGAAGGTCTTACAGTAGGTGGCGTCATACTGATGGGAGTACATGCAGAATGAGACATCACCTGGCCAGACAGGAGCCCATTGTGGCCAAGGAGGGCAAGGCTCACTATTATAACTCCCTCAGGGTCCCATAAAAAGTACCTTAAACCCTTTCAAGAAAACGTCTCCAGTGGCCTAAAATCATCCCAGTATGCCTTACCTCTTAAAAACCCACTGCTTAACACGACCACACTGACGACAACCAAGCATTCACTACATCTTTGAGGGACAGACTTAAAAAGTATCTAAACAATATATTCAGAAAGTAAAAAATAATAAGACAGAGATAACCCATTAAAATAGGCCAAAAAGTTGAATAGGTAATTATACAAATGACCAGTAAGCACTTATTAAAATGCCCAGCATTATTAGCCATCAGAGAAAGGAAATTAAAATTACAAGGAGATCCTACTGCAAACTTACACAGAATGATGATAATTACAGAGTGAAACCACATGTTGGAAAGGATATGGAGTAGCTGGTACTCTCATACATTGTTAATGAAATTGTATAATAATGTAACCACTTTGGAAAATAATTTGACAATCCTTTTAAAATTAACTGTACAAGCCGGGCATGGTGGTGCACACCTATAATCCCTGTGACTTGGGAGGCTGAGGCAAGAGGATCACAAGTTCAAAGCCAGCCTCAGCAACTTAGTGAGGGCCTTAGCAACTTAGCGAGACTCTGTCTCAAATTAAAAAAATTAAAAGGGGATAGGATGTGGCTCAGTAGATAAGTGCCCCTGGGCTCAATCACTGTACCAACATAAACAGATAAATAAAATTAACTGTACAGTTAACATCTCATAATTAGATACCTACGTAAATATCAAATGGAATGGGAGGGAAGGAAAGAGCAGGGAAGTTCATAGCATTGTAACCATGGGAAGACAGGTAAATGGAAAAAAATTGGGTTTAGCTACAGTGGAATTTTCAGAAATAAAAAGAAATGAACTATGGACACAGACAACACATATAATTACCAACTTTTAAAAAATTGGACCCATCTGCTTGGAGGATGAGGCAGGAGTATCGCAAATTTGAGGCCAGCCTGAGTAACTTAGACTCTGTCTCGGCATGTAAAAAGGGCTGGGGATATAGCTTAGTGGTAGAGCAGCCACAGGTTCAGTCACCAGCACTAAAAAAAAAAAAAAGACATAAAAGAGAACAAATTGTTAATTCCAATATGAAAGAAGGCAGAACTGTGAGGATACACATCTACAATCTACAGGTATAGATGGATGGTTGCCTACCCTGTGTTTTGGGGGGTGCTGATTTAGGGGTACAAAGGAACTTTCTGGTATGCTGTATTTCTTGGCTGTAATACTTGCATTGTGAAAATTCGTAGGACTGTACACTTAAAATGGATGCATTTTATTTATATAAATATGGCTGGATAAAGTCCATTAAAAATAAGATTTAAATAAAAAATAAGATTCTTATGTGTTGAGGCAAATTCAGTTTTGTGTTATGCAGATGGTATTAAAATTTTCAAATTATTATTGGTTTTAAGTTTTGGTTGTTGTTCCAATTTTTAAATGAAAAAAATACAAGTATTTTGATTTTTCTTCTTAGTTATATAGGATCATTGTAAACAATAGTAAACTCAGACCTCAGTTGAGGTGTTTTTTCCTAGACTTTGTGATGTGTGTATAAACTGAGTTTCTGTAGGAGGAGATCACACAGCAGCCCTGTCCAGTAGCCCACCCCCCCTGACTTTTTCATACTGTGTGTGACTTCCATGCCAGTATGTGGATATCTGCCTTAACTCACTGCCTGTGTGACCTGTCATTGTATAGATACTTGTCTGTTTATTCAGCCTCTTTCTGATGAATTTTTTTGTCATTGTTTATTCATTTTGGATTTTTATTTTTTTTTTGGCATTGTGAACATCTAAGTGAGAGGTCTTAAAACTGGGTTTGCCTAGCAAGCTAGTGATGTATTTATTTGAAATGACCTCTGAGGGTTAACAGTGGGAGTAGGGGGATTAGTTTCCTTCAGATCTGCCACACTTTGTATCTTAGTTTTGATAAGGCTTTTGAAGGTGGCCTTCCTATGTCACAAAAGAAAAAATATGAAACAAATGTATGTATTCTTTACATACTCCTTAATTTCGTGTCTGCCTATTAATAGAGTGATAAAAGGATTATAATTACCACTATCTTCAGCCATTTTAGTGTATTTGGTTTTGTAAACTGATACCTGGGAACATTGACTAAGTGCATATAAAAGCGCTTTTTAGGTAAATATGTCAATATGGTGCTTATCTTGCCTATTTGTGTGTGTGTATGTGTGTGTGAGATAGAGACCGGTAATTGAACCTGGGGTAGGTACTCTATCACTGAACCTCATGCCCAGCCCCTTTTTATTTCTGTATTTTGAGACAGGGTCTTGCTATGTTGCCAAAGCTGGCCTCCAGGCTGGCCTTGAATGGGTGATCCTCCACCTCAGTGTCCCTAGTTGCTGGGGTTTCAGGAATGTGCCAGTACACTTTTATCCTGCCTCTTTAAACTGAGAATTTCCTTGAATGGAATTTTTCAAGTCGCTGTTAGAACTTATAGTAAAGTTGCCAGACAAAATATGGGACATCCAGTTAAATTTGAATTTCAGATAAATAGCAAGTAGCATTTTACTTTACATGTCCCACATATTACATGGTGCATTCTTATATTTATTTTCATTGTTTATCTGAAATTCAGACTAACGAGGTAGCCTGTATTTTCTTTGCTAAGTCAATCTGTCAATCATAGCTTCTAGAGAATTAGTTTGTGTTAAGACTAACCAAATCTGGATTTCATGCATTTCAATTATTTCATATTTTGGTGACTTAAGCAAAGTAATCTCAGGTAGAATAGCTTACTGGATGTGTTACTTTTTACTGTTTTATTTTAAAGCAAGGATTCCTGAATTCTTCCTCCTCTTCCCACATTTTGCAATAAAAATAGCTCCTTATACACAATATAAGGCAGTAATTATCTGCAAATCTGCATGTAGTGGGCCTCTGTTCTCTATCATTTGGTAGAGGAAAAGCTCATGGAGTTACTTCTTGTTAAATAGCAAATGTTAAATCTGTGAATACCTGTTAAGGTTAAAACTTGTTGAGTTTTATGGTTCTGTGAACCAGGCTACAAATACTTAAGTGCTACTTTATGTGAAGAGTATCTTATTGAGGGGTATGTAAACATTGGCTAAGATAGGACTTTTGCTCTCAGATATCTTACTATTTAGTCAAGTAGTTGGATATGTAAATAATTATAATATAGTACAATGAACAATGATGATATCATGTACATAACTTGTTCTAAAAGTATTTGGGTGAAAAATTGAATCATAGTGGAGATTATGGTAACTCCCTGGAACAGATGAAAAGCTTCAGTAGATGAAGAAGATTTGGACAGATGCAGAGCCTACAAAGTGACTCGAGTAGAAGTCATGGAAAGGTTCATGTTTAGGAATTAGAGGCAATACTTGTAATCAAACAGCTTCTGGGAAGTAATGTAGGAAGTAAGATTGTAAAGGTGGTGAATTAGTCTTATGGGGCTGCTCTAATGAAGTACCATAAGATGTATGGATTAAATAACAGACATTTATCACCTTAACAGTTCTGGAGGCTAGAATTTTGAAATCAGTGTGTTGGATGATTTGATTCCTTCTAAGGGGTGCAAGTGCAGATTTTTTCTCTGCCTCTCTCCTAGTTTCTAGCTTTAATCATCCCTTGGTCTGTAGATGGTGTTTTCTCTGTATCTCTACATCATTTTCCCTTCACCTATGTTTGCCTGTGTCCAGATTTTCCTTCTTACAAGGATATATAGTCAGATTGGATTAGGGTTCATCCTGTCTCATCATAACTTGATCATCTGCAAAGACCCTATTTCCAAGAAGGACATATTTGTAGCTACTAGGGGTTGAGACTTCAGCTCTTTTTAGGGGATACAGCTCAACCCACAGTAGATGGGGTGGGGGTTCTATTCCAAAGAGCATTAAAGCCATTGATTAGTATATTAACCTTGCCTTTTAGACAAATGGAGAGTCATTAAAGCTTTTTCTTTGTGCAGAGAAGCAATAGGAGC
The DNA here is from genome assembly GCA_004024805.1 of Geosciurus inauris. Classification (NCBI taxonomy): domain Eukaryota; kingdom Metazoa; phylum Chordata; class Mammalia; order Rodentia; family Sciuridae; genus Geosciurus; species Geosciurus inauris. The sequence goes on from PVHX01010906.1 coordinate 38,576, forward strand.
AAATTTATTTGAAGACTATTGTTACAATATAATAACAGCCATCACTATATATTTTGTGGTAGATGCTGTGCTAGGTATTTTGTGCATATTATATTTTGATCTCTGAAATATGAGTATTATAATTTCCTTTTTAAATATGAAAACACTGAGGTTTAGAGATCAACAGAATGGGAGGAAGAGGGAGAGACGCTGATCATTTGTTCCATTTAGACATACATGTTAAGCTTGAAGCATTGGATAAAATATTCCTGTAGTGATGGAAAATATTCCTGTAGTGATGGTAAGTTGGTAGTTTAGAATTTGGTGGTTCTGAGCCAGGCATGGTGGTGCATGCCTGTGTTCCCAGATACTTGGGAGGCTGAGGCTAGAGGATCATGAGTTCAAGTCCAGCCTGGGCACAACATAGCTGTATCTCAAAAAAAAAAAAAAAAAAAGTTCTGAGTTCAGGTGATGGGTTAGAATGGAGGATAACTCTCAGTAGTAATCAGCACAGAGGTGCTATTTGAAAACACAAGAATGGGGCTCTCCTGAGGAGGTAGGCTACAGTAAAGAAAGAAAGGAGTTTATAAGATGTTCATTTTAAGAATAATTTTTTTTAAAAAAAGCTCCACTATCATTCAGGTTGAGAAATAAACTAGCATCTTAGAATAACTGAGTATGCCCCTCTCCTATAGCCTATCCTTGCCCCCAAAGGTGCCATTATCCTGACTTATGTATTATTGTTTCTTTAGTTTTCTTTATGGTTATCATATATAAAAACATTCCTAGACAATATTTATTTTGAAAAAATGGTATACCCAGCTGATTTAGGGAAGGCCAGTATTATCTTTAAGCCTTCCAGGAGGGGAGAGCAGGGTAGTTCAGTAGCACATTCCCTGAGTTTCATGAGCTTCTCAGATACTCAGTGTCACTAGCATGAGTTATTTCTTGGGGTGGGGCTAAGGTACATTGTGGCCTGGTGTCCGCCAGTGCTACAATATGAACTGGTAGTGCAAAGAGAATGTGCTTTTCTTTTTTTTGTCTCCAAGCTTATGGTGGTCTTCTTTCAGCACTTTGGAGGAGATCAAAGCAGACCACATTTTGGGGGTGAAATGAGTGTTCTCATCTGATCCAGATGGGAAGTCAAGGTGGAGTGAGTAGGTAAATCAGATTAAGCCAGGTATGGATAAAAAGCTGGAACAGGCTTACCTGGGCATTTTGACCTTAGGAATGTCAGTGGTTACCTTGGCAATGACAGTTCGTAATGCTGTCTCAGGAGTCACATTGCTACCAGATGGACTGGTTACATAGCTGGCATCTTGGGATCTCTCTTCATAATCTTCCTAAAGATTCCTGCTGTCTTATGTTGGATCTCCCGTATCCAAAATTGCCTTCTTTTAAAAAAAGTGTTATTCTTTTTTAAAAATTTTGTTGTTGTTGATGGACCTTTATTTTATTTATTTATATGTGGTGCTGAGAATTGAACCTAGTGCCTCACACATGCTAGGCAAGTGCTCCACCACTGATCTACAACCCCAATTCCCTATTCTCTTTTTTTGATGGTATATAGTCATCAGTTGCATCTTGAAAAAGGATGGAAGGAAGGTAAATATTTTGAGGTCTGTTGTATCTAAGAAAATATTTTTTGTTTTACTTTTCATAAGACTGTTTGGGTGAAGAATTCTAGTTTGGGAATAATTTGCCTTCATGATTTTGAAGAAATTACTGCATTATTATCTTCCTTCCAGTATGACAACTGAGAAGTCTGTTCTGCTTTTTTGTGTGTAACCTGTCTTTTCTTTCTAGAATTCTATAGAAACTTCTTTTTGTCCTCAATATTATGATATATCACAGTAATATGCCTCAGCCTACCTACCTTTTTTAACTTTTTTCTCCTAGACATTTGGTGAGTTCTGTCAAATGGGCAGCTCATATCCTTTATCTCTAGAAAACTTTCTTGATTTACTTCTTAGATTTCTTTCCAAACCTTATTTTGTTCATCTATCTATCCTTCATTCCCTGCTCCCATTTATCCATTTCCTTTTTCTGTAATTCCAGTTACTCAGATTTTGGACACCCTTGATTGATCCTCTAATAACTGCTGTCTTTGCTCTTACTTTATTTTGCTTTATCATTTATCAGTCATTCCTGGAGATTGCTTCAATTTTATCTTCCCAGCCTCCATCTTTTCCCTTTCCTTAGAGACTTTCCTTGGATGTCTAGTAATGTTTGTCTGTTCATGATTAAAAGCATAAAAGTAAAAAGAGGATTGGAAACTTTTTGGTGTGGTCTGATGCCTGCAGATATGCCTCTTGTACCTCAAGAGATTCTCTTTGCTTTTTCCCTGTCCACAAAGTAGCTTCAGGCTTCAGCTGAGGTGAAGGAGAAATAGTCACCTAGCAATCATGGAGGGAGGAAGAGGGTTGGGTCTAGGAACTAAAGTGCTTTCCCATCAACTTTTGTGGCATTTTCCTTTTTTAAAATCTCTTCCTCTTTCCCTACAACCTGCTGCTTCTCCATTTCCAGGAGCAGTTGGTGTCCCAGTTTATTCTGTTACCAGCCTGTAATGAGCTTCCTTGAGTTGGCTAAACCACCTTGTGCTTATCCGTGTGCTTTCAGTCCTGTAAGATTTTGTTGCTCTTCTCTCTTCTGGTTTCTTGCTTTCATCTCCTCTTTTTGTGAATTTAGGTGAAAAATAAAAATTCTTTTTTAAAAAATATTTATTTTTTAGTTGTAGGTGGACAGAATATCTTTATTTTATTCTTATGTGGTGCTGAGGATCGAACCCAGTGCCTCATGCGTGCTAGGCGAGCACACTACCACTGCACCATAACCCTAGCACTCAAAATAAAAATTCTTTTTTTAAAAAAAATATTTATTTTTTAGTTGTAGGTGGACACAATATCTTTATTTTTATTTTTATGTGGTGCTGAGGATCGAACCCAGTGCCTCCCGCGTGCTAGGCGAGCACGCTACCACTGCGCCATAACCCCAGCCCCTCAAAATAAAAATTCTTATACTGCTTTTTTAGTGGGCTTTCATCAGAGCATTTTTTTTTAAATTTTTTTTTCTAGTTGTAGATGTACACAATGTCTTTGTTTTATTGCTTTTGTATGTGGTGCTTAGGATCGAACCCAGGGCCTCACGCATGCGAGGCAAGCGCTCTACCGCTGAGCTACAATCCCAGCCCCTCATCAGAGCATTTTTAATATGTCATCTTAATCCTTAAGCTCTGGTTATTTAAAATGTTTGTCTCTTGAGATTTGAAAAGATTATTAAAGTTAGCCCTTTCCATCTCCTTTTAAAATTCATATTTATAATACATGAACTCATTGTGTGGGACTGTATGAACTTAAGGATTTGTAAGTGAATCCAGAATTTATGAATAAAAAATTTCATTGTTTTTTACATTTGCTCTTATAGGAAAGTGAAAAGGTTTCTGAATATCCAGCAGTGATTGTGGAGCCAGTGCCAAGTGCCAGATTAGAGCAGGGCTATGCAGCCCAGGTTCTGGTTTATGATGATGAGACTTACATGATGCAAGATGTGGCAGAAGAACAAGAAGTTGAGACCGAGAATGTGGAAACAGGTAGACATCTCACAAAAATGTTCATTATTTATAATTTGCTTATTTTGTAAGCTTCAAGATTACTATTGCCAAATGAATCTTATGCTGAAGAACCTCTTTTTAATACTACTGAGTATAGCTTGGAAACCAGTGAAACATCTCTGTTTAGGGGAATTTATGTAGAAATAGAGTTCTATATTGTAATTCTTTGAGATAAAATAGTCTTATTGTGGAGCCTATAGACAAAATTACATCTCCATAAGTAAAATTGTTTTATTATTTTTTTTCTGGGAATGAAAATACTCAACTAGTTGTTATTTACTTATAGAAGTCAATAGGCTAGTATATGAAGGTAACCTTTTTAAATTCAAAAAATAAATATGGTAGTCTCATTCTATAACTGATTAAGAGTTTCTTTGAATCAGTGTTGATGGAGCAGTATGGTTTTTTCCCCCCTTAGGTCAGAAGCATCTTTGTAATGATCGGTCAGGTTCCCCTTTCCTTTTTGTCTTCTTAGAAATCTTGATATTTCCATCTGTGTGGTAAAATAGCTATATATTTAACTTGGGATTAGTATGTATAATTCCTGGAGAATGATTTTCATTTTTACCATGATCCCAGAATAGAGTATTTTCTTAGAAGGATTATAGTAACTATTATGTAATAATAAACATGAAAATTTATTTTAAGCCAACTGTTATTGTTGAAAAAGAACCCTTACACTTGATTTACTACCCTAGTGAAAATTTTAGAATACTTAGATATGTTTCTGTTAATGTAGCAACCTCTTGTGATTAAAAGTATTTGATGTCTTTCTGCTCTGTGAGGCCCAGTAGCAATCCCTAGGACTGCTGATTTTTCCTGCTTAAAGTTGTTCTCTTTCTCCTTTTATTTTTTGATGAGCTGAGAGTTTGTGTTACCTTGCTCTTCAGAGCACTGATGGTGACCGTGCCAGCGTGCTGAGGCTGAAGTGCTGATTAGGTCATTTTATCAACACAGGGAGCCAAACACTGCACACAGCCTTCGTGACTACACTTGAGTGGGACCCGATTTGCAGGAAAAGAGAGAGACAGTACACCTAAAGTATGATGTAGAGTGATATTTTGGAGTATATGTTAACAAAATAAAGAAGACTTGAGTTTGGTAGCAAATTGTAAACTTAAAAAGAAAAGAAAACTACTGTGCCAAATTGGCCTAAGTAGATAACATGCTTATTATATTAAAATTACAGCGCATGGCTGCCAGGTGGCGCATGCCTATAATCCCAGGCTGAGGCAATAGGATAGCAAGTTCAAAGCCAGCCTAGAGAAAGGCTGGCTGAGGTGCTGAGCAAATCAGTGAGACTCTGGTCTCTAAATAAAATACAGAATAGGGCTGGAGATGTGGTTTAGTGGTCGAGTGCTCCTGAGTTCAATCCCTGGCAAACCACCCCCCACCAAAAAAATTCCAGAGCATGTTAGTCAAATATTTGGTTGCCTTTTTAAATTTTATTTTATTTTTAGGATGGAGTCTTACTGTGCTGTCCAGTTTGGCTTTGAATTCCTGGGCTCTAGCAATCCTCCTGCCTCTGCCTCCCAAGTAGCTAGAGCTAAATGCTATTCCAGTCACTTGAGAGGCATAGGCACTTGCCACTGTGTTTGACTCCAAACATTATTAACTATATATTGACTGTAAATGTTTTGCTAAATTAATTCAGGTTAAAAACAGTTTCTAATAGGAAGTGAATGTAAACCACTTAAGGGATTTAATTTTCTTAGTCTTTTTGAACTGAGGGTAATGATGTCATTTATGAGGGTAATAATGTCATTTATATGATGTCATTGTGATATTTTAAAGGAGGATGTGGGAAATGTGGGTCAAAGAACAGTTAGTTTTGTGATTTTTTTTTTTTTAGAAGTAGTTTTTTAATACTTCATAGTTTTTGTTTTTTGGTTTTTTTTGGGGTACTGGGGATTGAACTCAAGGGCACTCGACCACTGAGCCACACTCCCAGCCCTGTTTTATATTTTATTTAGAGACAGGGTTTCACTGAATTACTTAGCGCCTCACTGTTGCTGGGGTTGGCTTTGAACTTGAAATCCTCCTGCCTCAGCCTCCCAAACTATTGGGATTAGAGGCATGCGCCACCGTGCCTGGCTCTTCATAGTTATTTTTTAGATTTATTTTTCTTTAATACCTTCATTATGCTAGAAAGGATGGAAGTACTTCAGAAGTTCATCTTACACATTTAATTCCATTCTGGCTCATGGATTTTAATATAACTTTATGAAAATTATTAATAGTCATATATTAGTTTTTTGTTTGTTTTTTGGGGATTTTTTTTTGGTACTAGAGATTGAACACAGGGATACTCAACCACAGAGCCACATCCTAGCCCTATTTTGTATTTTATGTAGAGACAGGGTCTCACTGAGTTGCTTAGCGCCTTGCTTTGCTGAGGCTGGCTTTGAATTTGCAATTCTCCTGTCTCAGCCTCCCAAAGTGCTGGGATTACAGGTGTGCACCACCATGCCTGGCTTAGATTAGTTTCTAAATCAGCAAATCTGGGCTTAATTTTGTTTCTATTAAAGAATCATGCATTTGTAAATGAATTAAAATTTGAATACATTTTCATTCTTCTGATATCTAGATTATACATGAATGGATAAATGTTGTTATGACTTACTCTAATGTATATTTGTCATTTAGATAGCGAATTGGGATCAGGTTAATTTCTTGTGACAACAAACATTTTATAACTTAAATTCCAAATGGTAGATTTTAGAGAAGAAACTGGGAAGAAAAGGAAAGGAATATTTATAAGATGGCAGTTCTTATTTGATGGAATTGAGGTAATCCTGGAATCCTACTATAATTTAGGTTACATCAGTCTGAAAACTGTTCACAGATATATTTATGAACCAGTTGTTTCAGCTCACGGCATGTTCACATTGAAGTTTTTCTTTTATTCCTGTATGCCCATATAGGATGCTCACGCCATAAACAGTGTTCTCATTGTTATTCAGGTAGGAGTACTAAAATTATATAATGACTTGCATCTAATCATCTTCATTATTATGTGTATAAAAGAGTTTGATGTTTTGTTAATGGTAATTATGGGCTATTTTGCACGCTCCCTCCACCTTTTTTTTGGCAGTGCTGGGGATTGAGCCCAGGGAGTCATGCATGCTGGGCAAAATTCTACCACTGAGTTATATCACCAGTTCTTTGCTTCTCCTTCTTATAGACTAAAAGTTTACTTTTCCCTTAAATCACTTACATGTAATACTCATCTCTTAAATTTTATAGGAAAAACTGAATTTTTTTAAACTTTAAAAATAGGTGTATTTAGCTGAGCACAGTAGCACACGCCTGTAATCCCACCACTTTGGGAAGCTGAGACAGGAAAATTGCTAGTTCAGAGCCAGCCTCAGCATCAATTGCGAGGCACTACGCAACTCAGTGAGACCCTGTCTCTAAATAAGACATGAAAATAGGGCTGGGGATGTGGCTCAGTGGTGGAGTGCCCCTGAGTTCAATTCCTGGTATCAAAAAAAAAAGGTATATTCATCTAAACCTGTAAGAAATTACTTGTCATGACAGATTCAGATTAGTAATGAGAGCCTTTGAGGAATGGTTGTGAAATATGAAGAGTGATCTTGACTCTGACAGACCTGAAATAACTTCCCTGGGGACTATAGACTCTACTAGTTCAGGTGCTGTTGGTAGAGGAATGTGGTGAATATTGGGAGGAGAGTAGTTTCTTGGACTCTCTACAGAGATTGAAAATACAAGTTTTCATTATTAAAAATTACATAAATATAAATATGATATAAGTTTAATTGAATCTCAAGAGTTAGTAATTAGCATATAAGGAAGTAGAGAGACTTGCAAGGTTTCAAATGGAAAGTACTATGGAATTAGTATCTGAGTGGTTATAAGATGAATTGAAGGGGAGACAATGAGGTAGGAAAACTAGCTGTAGTCAGATGAGTTGAGAAATACCAGACAAGGTGGCAGTAGTAGCAACAGGAGGGGCTTACATTAACAGTATGAGTGAAGATGAAACAGTACTTGACATAACAGATAAAGGAGGGGGCTTATCAGCAACAGTTTTACTCTGTTCTTTGACCATAAGTGATGATGATGTTATATAGGGATTTGTGGAATGCAAAACTGTTTGGGGAAGCAAGTAAGTTTGGTAATATTCATTTTGATTGTGAGTTGAAACAGAGCATATAAGAAGGAATATTTAGATAATTAAAGATATACAAAGTGTATAGTCAAGGTCCCATGACAAAAGAGCTGCCATGTTCAAGTTAGTATAATTTATGGACTGTTTTTAATAAAGGACTAGTTAAGAACATGTGGGTAAGCTTAGGGTGATCACAAGAGAGACAGCAGTCCTCTGCAGCCAGCAGGAGCAGCTGTTTCTGTCCTTTGGTTCAAGGGCCAAGGGGACGGAGGGACTCCTAGAATCAGAAGCAGCAGTTCTGGAGAGAGCTCACCTTGGGAGATTCTGAGACCTTCATCAAAGGACACAGCTAGTTGGAGGGCAGTACCACAAAAAGGGAGCCTGGGATTGAGTTTCCCGATTTTCATTGTCCTCCATCTCTGGAGCCCCTGGCCACGGCACTCCATTAACCAAAATAGTTCTTTTTCTTTATTTTATTTTTTGTACTGGGGATTGAACTCAGGGGCACTTTACCACTGAGCCACATCCCCAGCCCTATTTTGTATTTTTGTAGAGACAGGATCTCACTGAGTTGCTTAGCACCTCGCCATTGCTGAGGCTGGCTTTGAACTCACCATTCTCCTGTCTCAGCCTCCCTAAGTGCTGGGATTACAGGTGTGTGCCACCGCGCCCGGCTAAAACCAGTTCTGAAGCCATATGAGCCCTGTTGATGAGGTCAGTCTCCTGGGACAGAGAAGTGTGGACAGTAGACCAGAAGGGACAAATGGAAGCTGTCTGGTACAACTGAAACTTAGCAAAGTAAGGTCCAGGAGAGACTGATTTATCGTTTGAAGCTGTGGAAATTAATGAGATCTTCAAGAGAAGAGGTACTGGAGAGAGTTCCCTATGGGAAGATATTTAAATTCTGTCTTTGTCTCTCTGTGGTGGAGAACAAGAGGACATAGAATTAAGGAATTAACCTTAGGGATGCTTCCCCCCACCTCTAGGTACCAGGGATGGAACCCAGGGTCTCATACATGACTGGGTAAGCACTCTACCACTGAGAACATCCCCAGCCCATGGGAATGCTGTTATTTTCGAGAACATAAGGAATAGTCAAAGAGTAGTCAAATATAGAAAATCCTGGGTGACTATTTCTGAGTTTTGGTTGTCCACCCCACACCCCCCACCACCATTCACTAGGAAAGGGAAGAATATTGATTCTGGTTAGATAGTTCCAGGTTTAGATTTCTCATTTGTCACTTAATTGGCAGTTTTTAAACTCTTCAGAGTATTTCTCTGTCATAAAATAGGAATTTAGGGTTGTGAGGATTCCATAAAATAAATTCTTAAAACATAGTGCTTGTGACATGAAAGTTCCCTTGCTTTGATTTGAGCCTTTCTGTGTGCCTTAAACACACAGGGAACATTTGTTTAACCTTGTTTACATCTCTGTTGTGTTTTTCCCCTTTCTCTCACTTCCTTGTTTTAAAAAGACAGATGTTTTATGCTTTTACTCTGTACTTTTCCCTTGTCATTCATTCCTTCAGTTATTGTGCTCTGGCATCTATACTTATTTTCCTTAAGCTCTTTGTTTACCAAATTTCAAAGGCTACTCCTTTACCAAAATCAGTGGCTTAAGGAAACATCCAGAAGTAGATGCTTCATAATCTGGCCTTTGTAATCTGTAGAAACACTGTATCCTCCTGGCTCTTTTCTTTACTGCCTCTGGCACTTTGCTATTTGTTGTTGTTGTTGTTTTTGTACCAGGGATTGAACTCAGGGGTACTCAACCACTGAGCCACATCCCCAGCCCTGTTTTGTGTTTTATGTAGAGATAGGGTCTCCCTGAGTTGGTTAGTGCCTCACCGTTGCTGAGGCTGGCTTTGAACTCGAGATTCTCCTGTTTTAGCCTCCCTAAGTGCTGGGATTACAAGTGTGAGCCACCGCACCGGCTGGCTGTGCTATTTATTTATGCTTCTGCACTTTTGCTCAGAGATAGTTTTCTTTATTCATAATGTGCTCCTGTATCATCCATTCTGCTCAACTGTGTGAAACTTTCTACAACTATTGTGGCCTACATTAAACATTCTCTTTTCTGATTGTCTATTATACCATCTGGATTTAGGCATTTATATTTTTCTTGCATATACTCTTTTCTTTTTCCAGTTAGTATATAAGCACCATGAAGATGAAGGTCACATTTTTTTTTTCTATGTGAATATAGTGTTGAACATGTAATAGCTAGTTGATACTGGAGATTGAACCTAGAGGTGCTCAACCACTGAGCCACATCTCCAGCCCTTTTTAATTTTTATTTTAAGACAGTGTCTTTTTAAATTGCTGGACTTGCAATGCTCTTGCCTCAGCCTCCTGAGCCACTGGGATTATAAGTGTATGCCACATGCCTGGCCTGTAAATTCTTAAATATATTTTATTTTTTTTTTTGTAAATATGCTAAAAATCATTATTTAAAATGTTAAATGGTAGTTTTACAGAAGACATAGACATAGTCATCTAATGTATTATGTCAAAGCCATAATGTATTTAGATGCGCTTTTGTCTCATAGTCATGGTTTTAATCATTCTTACTTATACTAAGTTTGATTTTTTTTCTTATAAAAGCAATATGCTCAATGGAAAAATTGGAAAGTATTACAAAGAACAAACAAATTGAAAATTGTCACCCTTGATCTTACCAATAGAAGATGATGACTCTCCCCTCCTCCCAAATGCTTAATTTGGTATTGTCACATTTGAGGGGTTTTTTTGGTTGTGATTGTTGAGATAGGGTCTTGCTGTTTGCCCAGACTGACCCTGAACTTTTGGCCTCAAGTGATCTTCCTGTCCTCAGCTTCCTGAGTAGCAGGAATTATAAAGCAGGTCATAGGCCACCATAACCTGCTGACTACTGCTTATTTTTTTATTTTTAATTTTTTAAACCTTTCTAGTCCTCATTATAAGCATAATTACTGTGTATTATATAATCTTTACTAATAAACCTTGGCTGTGAAGTTGTCCTTAACTTCTTGCTTCTCTCTTCTGAAGTGGTAGGACTTTTCCTTTTTTTCTCCTTCCATTTTTTATTCGTGCATTATAATTATACATAATAATTATATTCATTATTACATGTTTGCACATGCATACAATATAACAATATGATTTGATCAGTATGGCCCTCTCCTTTTTCCTCTCCCTGGTTCCCTTCCTCTACTCCATTGATCTCCAGGACTTTGTGTGTGTGTGTGTGTGTGTGTGTGTGTGTGTGTGTGAGAGAGAGAGAGATGGGGGGGGTGGGCTGGAGATTGAACCCAGAGCCTCACACATGGGAGGCAAGTGCTTGACTACTGAGCTACATCACTAGCGCTAGACTTTGCTTCTTAAGCAGGCATCAAAACAAAAAAAAGTTCTTATAGTTAATGACCAAGAAAGCTTAAAAAAAAAAAGCAACTTTAATAAGAAAAAAAATTGTTTAAAGATTAGTTGAAAAAACAAATGAATAAGAACTTTTATATAATTCAATAAGAAATCAATGCTTATTTTTTCAACAAATGAAAGGTTTGGTTTTTAAAATATGGTTTTAAAAAAATAAAAAGATTTAGCAATTGAAAATTAAGAAGCCAAATTTCTTGAAGAATCTCAGGAATCCTAGTTTGACTTCATGATAAGCTGTGAGTGATAACATTTATATTTGTTATACCATCAGAAATCCTCCCTGTGGCACAAAAGGACTCTTTTAATTAGAAAATATTGTTGCCACAGGGAGGTAGAAGATCGACATGAAAAACTGGGGATCTGAAAAGGAGCCCCTACCCTAGGATTACCTGAAGGTGAAACAGATTGAGCCAGAAGGAAGACAATGCTGGTAGGTTGGCTTTAATTTTTTAAGAATGTTTACAGTTTAATATTTAATTAAAATTATTTCATCTACCTATAGTACTTTTTTGTTTAAAGGGTGGCAATGATTCCTCCTTAAAGAGGAAGAAATAATAAAATAGTGTTTTCCAAATAACAAAATAGTGCTGAATCACCCACTCACCTTGCTCCTAATAATTGCTTCTTTTCTAGATAAAGCTGTAGGGCTATTTCATACCTCTCTTTCCTTGGAAGCTGCTACTGACTGAACATCTTCAAGTCTTTTTTTCCCTTTTCACTTTTGTTATGTCCTTTTCTAATCTAGACATTTTCCTAAATGTTTGAAGAAAATTTTTTTCCAGTTAACTATTTTCTTGAGTTAACCATAGATTTTCTGAGATGGCAAAATGTGAATCATAAGTGTATTGAGTTTTCGTTCTAGAATTGTTTGAATTATATTTATACTGTGATTTAAGTCAGTTAGAATGCAATATCGGAGAAAGTTTAGTATTTTATTTTATTTATTTATTTTTAAAAAATTTTTTTAAAATATTTTTTTAGTTGTTGATGGATCTTTATTTTATTCATTTATTATTTATACGTGGTGCTGAGGATTGAACCCCGTGCCTCACGCATGCTAGGCAAGCGCTCTACCACTGAGCTACAGCCCCAGCCCGAAAGTTTAATATTTTAATAACTGAATTTCATTTAGTCTAAGATGCCAACAATGGTAAGAAACATTATTTTTGTACCACTAAAAGAGAAAGACACTGCCAGTTACTCATTTTAAGAGACCATCGATTGTCTGGTTTCAGACATGGCAAAATGTAAAAAAAAAAATGTGCATCTTAGAATTAATGAAATAGGATATCATGGAATTATTATGAGTCTTTTCTCAAACTCTCATTTACTTGGAATTAGACATTAAAATGTCTGGCTTATGAAAAATGGGGGTGAGCTGCAGTATGGAAATCCTTATGTGTGTTGAAGAAGCTCTCTAAATTCTTTATTGTCTTTTTTTAAAAATATATTTTTTAGTTGCCCATGGACCTTGATTTTATTTACCTATACGAGGTGCTGAGAATTGAACCCAGTGCCTCACACATGCTAGTCAACCGCTCTACCACTAAGCTACAACCCCAATCTCCCTTTACTATCTTTTCAAAGAGGATATTTAAAATAAGAAATAATTTAACTGTATTGTTTAAAAGCATTCAGACAAACAATAAGGTATTAGATTGTGGAGAGAGTGAGTTTTTTTCCTCTACTGGGGATTGAACCCAGTGGTGCTCTACCACATCTCTAGGGTTCCCTTCCCTTATATTTTGATTTTGAGACAGTCTTGCTAATTGCCCAGGCCGGACTCACACTTCTGATCTTCCTGCCTTAGCCTCCTGAGTCACTGGGATTACAGATGTGTGCCACTACTACCAGCTGAGATAGAAGAGTAAAAAGTATTTTAATATGACATATTTACTCAATAACTAGAGTTTCATTTGGGTTGAGTGTCACTTTTTGATGGGATTTTGTGGTCTAAAAAGAAATGAAATGAAGTGTCATAGTAGGTACCATGAGCATAATTACCTATGGAAGAGCTGTACTTTGAGCTGATCTAATGTATTCCTCTTTCCTTTTTTCCTTAAGATACCTACTATCCTGTTTTGATATTAATAGATGTATGAAAGATCCCAGATAAGTGAGCTTTTTAATTGCTAAAAAGGAAGTTACTTTTCAGTTTAACAATTTTTGGAGGGAGTGGCCTATTAGGTACCAGTTTATATTTTTATAGGGATTTAGATAGATAGTGATTTATATCCTAGCTCTGAAGCAAGACAGTCATTCCAAGATAGAGAGGCAGTTGTGTCTTGACAACTGCAGGTTTAAAGCATGAACTAGAATGCCACTCAGTAGGGATATGGGAAAGAATTCAGGTGTCAGGTAAACATACAAACCATATTTTGTTTTTATGATCTGTGTCAATTCTGAGGTCCTATTTATAATAACATCATACTGTGGAAGCATGAATTAGCTTATGACATGGTTATCAGGTCACTCACCTAATTAGAAGGATGTTTCATGAAATTGAAGATCTGTTTTTTTTAGTACCCAGATTTAATCATCAGCTTTCTTCATGGTATATACAAACATTTTATCCTTGGAAAGCTTTCTCTGGTTACAGTAGGAATAAGGCAAGAACATGTGGCTCAAGCTTATTGTGTTGTTTTGGGGGAAGGATTGGGACCTCAAAACCTGCTCTACTGGTGGTCTGTAGCTTTATCCTATTTTGATACCTGAAGAGTCTTAGTTTCACTACTGAGATTGGGGTAGCTTTTTCTTCTGTTATGCCAGAGGCACAGACATTACTTAGCTTTGAGTATAAATTCCTCAAACTTTATTATCTTTGAGTTGATATGGCTAGTACATGCTGACATCAAAAACAGCAATGTTTTCCAAGGTGATTTCCATATAATATTAACCGTTAGACAAAGATGGAATCTTTGGGCTAAGCATGGTGGCACATGCCTGCAATCCCAAAGGGATTGCTAAGGCAAAAGGACTGGGAAGGCTAAGGCAAAAGGACTGCAATTTCGCAAGGAATTTAGCAAAGCCCTAAGCAACTTAGCAACATCCTACCTCAAGATAAAAAATAGAAAGGACTGTGGATGTAACTTACTAGTTAAGTGCCCCGGATTCAATTCGCAGTACCAAAAGAAAGAGAAAAAAGGACTCTTTGAGCTGGGGATGTAGCTCAGTGGTAGAGTGCTTGCTTAGCAAGCAAGAAGCCCTGGGTTCAGTCTTCAGCACCACCAAAAATAAAAGGAGCAGGGGAGAGAGAAAACACGGAATTATTGATTCAATAAATTAGAAAAGTTTGGGTGAATTAAGCTGATTTATTTATAGCAAGACTTTTTGGAGATTTTCGTATGCAAATTTGAATTGTGTGTTTTTTTTTTTTAATAGAAAAGATATCTCTTTTTAGAGAACATAACATCTCTTAAGGCAAAGTCTTACAGACTAGTTTTCTGTCCTTAGAGTAGGACCACCTAGTGCTAGTGTACTGCAGGTATAAGTAGACCCAGGGCTGATGATTCTCCTTTATAATAAACTGTATATATAGCTGTTTAACCTCTTTTTTAAAGCCTGCCACTTCTTATGCTGCTTTTCTTATTGCCTAGTAGTGTATTCCCCACACCCCCCAGGTTTAGATTTTTAAAAAAAATTTTTTTTAGTTGATGGATCTTTATTTTATTCATTTATTGTTTGTATGTTGTGCTAAGGATTGAACCCAGTGCCTCATGCATGCTAGGCAAGCGCTCTACCACTGAGCTACAGCCCCAGCCCCAGGTTTAGAGTTTTTAAGTTTTATATATGAGAGAGAGGTAAATACCATGAGTTAGGAGTATTGGCCAGACCCTAAATTATCTTACATTAGTGATCGGAATTAAGTTTTGGACCAAGAAATGAATGCCATTAGCTTCCCTCTATTTATTTGTTTGTTTGTGCAGTGCTGGAGAATGAACCCAGGGCGTCATGCATGCTAGGTCAGCACTCTACCACTAAGCCACAACCCCAGCCCTTGCTTTCCTTTTTGAAGTTGCTGAAACATCTTGAAAAAAGTAGTCAGAAGCATACATAGATTGGTTATTCTTGGGCATGATGTTTGTTTATGATCCTCTCCTTAAGGTATATTTGGGCTTTTTCAGGGAGATAACACGATACCTGTGGCAGAAGATATTTTCCATTATTTTTCTTTAAAGAAGAGTTGCTGTGGTGCTTCCTTTTTTGAGGAATTACAGTAACAGTTCTTGGCAAGTGGGCAGGAAACATGCTTACCCTACTATGGTTGTTAAAACTTAAGTTTCAGATGTTCAAGTATGAACCTTTCCATCCCACTCATTTGTGTCTTCTGGCATCTTCCTTAAGCAACCAATTCCTCAGTTCTTTGATCTTTTCTTATATTCTACCAGTAGACATCTACCTGTTCCATAAGGCTGAGGCTATTCTCACAGCTGGGTGTTTCGTTGCCTTCTGTCTGCCTTTTCCACCTTGTCCTGCTATTAGGGGAATGCTTTCTTAGTCAGTTTATGGCATTTTTACAAAGGGATTTTAAAAATATAGAAAAAGGAGCAAATTTCAGGGGTGATCTAGTACAATTCTTAAAAGGCGCCAGAGCTAGTTAGTAGTGGAACTGGTCCAGAAACCCTGGTCTTCTGATTCCCAGGACAGGCTCTTTCTGTTCTAAAGCACTATTGAAAGAGTCTTTATTCTTTGCTTTTCAGTAGGCCTCCATAAAACAAGTATTAATAGTGTTGTGAATTTGTTTTGCTACCATATATTAAAACAAAAGCATATCCGACTTTCTGCTTTTAATATTTATGTGACCTTGAGGACCACTCAATTTCTCTTAGTATGAATTTTCTTGTCTGCAAAATAGGAAGTATCATTACCTTTCACTGTTATGAAAATTAATAACAAGGTGTTTACGGTGTTTAACATGGTGTTGGCATGAGGAAATCTTCATCCATTCTTTATGCTGCTGCTGGCATAAGCTTTTGAAAACAATTTTAATGATCATTTTCCTTCATAAAGCCCTTCTATTAATTATTAGGACATACTGGATAAAATGAAATGCCTTAGAAAGATACACTGGTGCTGGGCATGTAGAATGCATGCTTAGCATGTAAGGCCCTTGATTTAATTTCCACTGTATGCATGCTCACACATGCACAGAGAAAGACAGATCAGAGAAAGATATGAGACTTTGATACACTATCACATCATATTCACCTTTCCATTTCCAGCTCTTACCACTCCTTTTTTTTTTTTTGTGATTCACTAACTTGGAAAATTTTCTAAGACTGACACATACTTAAAATACAGCCCCTCCCACTTTCATCTGGTTAGTTTTTCAAATCTGTGATCAAATATCTCTAGGAAGGGGCTGGGATTGTAGCTCAGCGGTAGAGCGCTTACCTCGCATGCGTGGGGCCCTGGGTTCGATCCTCAGCACCACATACAAAGCAATAAAAAAATAAAGACATTGTGTCCATCTACAACTAAAAAAATATTAAAAAAAAAAAATCTCTATGAAGAATTTCTTGATCAGTTTATAGGAGTCCTATCTCTGCTGGGGTTGTTATATTGTGTCATATTACCTTTCCAAAATTCATATCTGAATTTAGAATACCTAAATGTGTCTTATAAGGAATTTAGAAGAATTCTGTTTATCTGCTGAGACATGCTTTTATTTAATTCCTATATGATGTGAGAAATTCCCAGTTGAATGGTAAAGATGTCTCTGTCCCTTTTAATTATGGTTTCCAACTATTGATTATTATTACTCTTAATGTTATGTTTTGACTTTAATGGAACTTTTTAAACCCAAATGGGTGCAGAGGGGACAGCAAGGGTTGGGGTAGGTATGAACATCTTTCTGCCAAAAGGTTTCCTCAGATTCTTAAAGGAGCCCATCACTCAGAGGAGATCAAGAAATGTTCAGTGTATCTTTTATCTGTTAAAATTTGTGAGTTTTAAAAAAATCTTTTTGTATGATGAGCCTCTGGCCATTGGTCAAAGCCTGTGAACCTTCTTTCAGAATAATGTTTTTAAATACAAAGTAAGCCAACCCTGGTGGCCCATGCATATAATCCCAGCAGCTCAGGAGGCTGACAAAGGAGGATCGTGAATTCAAAGCCAGTCTCAGCAATAGCGAGGCTCTAAGCAACTCTGTGAGACCCTGTCTCTACATAAAACACAAAATAGGGCTGGGATGTGGCTCAGTGGTCGAGTACCCCTGAGTTCAATCCCCGGTACCAAAATAAATAAATAAATAAACAAACAAACAAATACAAAGTAAAATAGCAGTACAAGGGAATCAAATAATGGATAATTATCAAGCTATTTTAAATTAATTATGTCAGCCAGGCGCAGTGGCCCATGTCTGTAATCCCAGCAGTTTGGGAGGCTGAGACAGGAGAATCATGAGTTCAAAGCCAGCCTCAACAACGGCGAGGCGCTAAGCAACTCAGTGAGACCCTGTCTCTGAATAAAACACAAAATAGGGCTGGGGATGTGGCTCAGTGGTCGAGTGCCCTTGAGTTCAATCCCCAGTACAAAAAACAAATGGTGACGCGTCAGTGACTGTGCTGCTTATTCCCTGAAGTAATGAGGCCCAATGGCAGATCTCATGCTGCTGTAGTTTCAAGTAGGGTGACCATAACTATTTTGAGATATCTCTGAAAAATGTAATACATTGTGAAAATATCTGTGATTTTTGTTAATCATAAGGTTGTAGGTATTATTCAAATTACTGAGGTTTGTGCTCTTATTTAAAATTTAAGTGCTAGCAGGGCATGGTGGTGTCTGCCTGTTATCCTAGCAACTTGGGAGGCTGTGGCAGAAGGATTGCAAGTTTGAGTCCAGCCTCAGCAACTTAACGAGGCCCTAAGCAGATCCTGTCTCAAAATAAAAATAAATAAATAAAGGAGCTGAAATTGTGGTTCAAACCTAGTACAGGGGGAAAAAAAAAGAGAGAAAAAAAAACTGTTAAAGTGCTAAATTTCATTAGAAGCTGAAAGCTTATTCCCTAGTTTTATCCATTTGTTATCTTAACTGTCTTCTACCCATCATTCATTCTTCCTATGTTCTACCCTGCTTCTGTTCTCTTTTCCCTAATAATCCATAGTAGAGATCTGAAAGCTAGATTAAATGTATCACATACTAAGTACAGTTTTATGATACCTGCTGGCTTTTAAAGGGGGGAAAGGCCTCTTATATGTAGTGGTAGTTTTCCATGTCTTATAATTGATAGACTTCATTTAATTTCTTTGACCATTTGAATATTTAGTATTTCTTTAAAGGTCCATTCAATATTTTGTGACCTGTTGGTTTGAAATCTCTTTTATCTTCATAGCATAAATTTCTGTGGTCAGAGGTTTTCAAACTTGAGCTCACATTAGTTATTTGAAGGGTTTGTGAAAAGATTACTGCGCCATAATAGCTGTTTTTTGTTTTTGTTTTTTTTTAAGATGAGGTATGAGTGTGTTGCCCAGGCTTGTCTTAAACTTTGGGTTCAGGCCATCTCTTGCCTCAGACTTCCTAGTAGCTGGAACATGCCACTGTCCCCTGGCTGGACCAGAATTTCTGATTCAGTGGGTCTGTGGTGGGACTTGAAAATTTGCATTTCTAACAAGTTGCCAGGTGATAGTTGATGCTGTTGGCCCAAGAATCAGTCTTTGGGAATTATTACCCTAGGCTGTTGAATGGCATCACCAAAAGAGCTTCTGACACTGAAAACCCAGTTAACCACTGTGGGTGCTTGCTGTATTCTGACAGCCACTAAAGCTTGTTATTGAGGTAAAAAGACACTGAAGTTCTTTCAGGTATGTGAGAGGATAAAATACGTTACTGCTTTCATTTAATTCCTTAACAAATATATTCATTGAGTACCTACTGTGTGTCAGTTACCACTTAAGGCATGAGGCTATAGTGGTATATAAGAAAGAGTCTCTGCATTTATGGCACTTAGAATCTAGTGGAGTAAACATTTGTAAGTTCATCATACTGTTTAAAATTGCTTTGTCATAAATCAGATTACATAACTCCTGAAAATTTTCTTTAGAGTTAATATTTGGAATTAACAATAATGGGGCTGGAGTTGTAGCTCAGTGGTAGAGTGCTTGCTTAGCATGTGTGAAGCACTTGGTTCGATCCTCAGCACCACATAAAAATAAATAAAATAAAGGTATTGTGACCATCTACAACTAAAAATTTTTAAAAAATCAGAAACAATAATGGTTAAACTCATGCTTTCACTGCTAAGATAACTTCTTTCCTGTCCCCTGCCATATAATATCTATTAGTTAAAGTTGAGATACTTACAAACTTAACATTATTACTTCTGTGGGAGTTCACATTTAAATTTCATCAGGAGGATATAGCTGATAGCCTCTGAATTCGGGGCACAGGAGCAAGTCAAATGGAATTTAAGCATTCCTAATTCTCATAATTTTTCCCCACAATTTTTAATTTTTAATTTTTTTAAAATTTTTTATTTTTTTGTCAAGGACCTTTATTTTATTTATTATTTATTTATTTATATGTGGTGCTGAGGATCAAACCCAGTGCCTCACACATGCTAGGCAAGCGCTGTACCACTGAGCCACAGCCCCAGCCCCCCACAATTTTTTATTGGTGCATTATAGTTGAATATAATGATGGGATTTGTTGTTACATATTTGTACTTGCACACACTATAGCAATAGATTTTGGCCAGTATCTCTCCCCAGCACTCCCCACTCCCTATCTCCCACCCCTTGGTCCCTTTGCTCTACTGATTTCCCTTGGACTTTTAGGAGATCCACCCCCACCTTTCTTTTCCTTTTTCCTCTCTAGCTTCTACATATGAGAGAACACATAGGATCCTTGACCTTCTGAACTTGACTTATTTTGCTTAACATGATGGTTTCTAGGTCCATCAATTTTTCTGCAAAAGCTGCAATTTCATTTTACTTTATAGCTGAGTAAAACTTCATTGTTTATATATATTACATTTTCTTTATCCATTTATCCATCGATGGACACCTAGGCTGGTTCCATAGTTTAGGTATTGTGAATTGTGCTGCTAGGTGTGCATGTCTCACTGTTACTAGGATGACTTTTACTTCTTCAAATTAACTACCAAGGAGTGGTATAGCTGGGTCATATGGTGGTTCCATGCCTCGTCTTTAAAGGAACCTCCAACTGATTTCCATAGTGGTTATTTTAACTTACAGTCCCACCAACAGTGTCAAAGTGTTCCTTTTTCTCCACATTCCCTCCAGCATTTATTATTATTTGTATTCTTGATGACTGCTATTCTGATGGGTGTGAGATGAAATCTCAGTGTAGTTTTTTTTTTTTAAATTTTTTAAATATTTTTTTTAGTTGTTGATGGACACAATGTCTTTATGTTATTGCTTTGTATGTGGTGCTGAGTATCGAACCCAGGGCCTCACGCATGCGAGGCAAGCGCTCTACCGCTGAGCTACAATCCCAGCCCCTTCAGTGTAGTTTTGATGTGCATTTCCCTGATTGCTAATGATGTTGAACATTTTTCATGTATTTGTTGGCCATTTGTATTTCTTTTTTTTTTTTAATTGTAAGTGGACACAATTTCTTTATTTTTTTATTGCTTTGTATGTGGTGCTGAGGATCAAACCCAGGGCCCCACGCATGCAAGGCAAGCGCTCCACTGCTGAGCCACAACCCCAGCCCTGTTGGCCATTTGTATTTCTTTTGAGAAGTGTCTGTTTACTTCATTTGCCCATTTGTTAATTGGGTTATTTGATTTTTTAAAAATGTTTTTTTGTCGTGGATGGACACAATAACTATTTTTTTTATGTAGTGCTGAGGATCGAACCCAGTGCCTCACATATGCTAGGCAAGCACTGTACCATTGAGCTATAACCCAAGCCCTTGTTATTTGATTTTTTGATATAAATTTTTTGAGTTCTTTATATATTTTAGATATTAATTCTCTGACAGAAGAGTAGCTAGCAAATATTTTCTCCCATTTTGTGGGCTCTGTCTTCATGTTCCTAATTGTTTCCTTTGCTGTGCAGAAGCTTATTAACTTGATGCTGGCACTAATTCCTGAACTTTAGGACTTTTGTTGAGAAAGCCATTCATTGCCTGTGCCTAAAAGCTGGAGTGTTGACCCTGTGGTTTCTTTTAAGAATTGCATAGTTTCTGGTTTAATTCTGAGGTCTTGATCCATTTTGAGTTAACTTTTGTGTAGGGGGAGAGATAAGGGTCTAGTTTCATATCCTGCATATGGGTGACCAGTTGTCCCAATACTGTTTGTTTCAAAGGCTGACTTTTCTCCAGTGTATGTTTTGGCACTTTTGTCAAGGATGCCAAGAGGACTATAGATGTGTGTGGGGTTTGTCTGTGTGTCTTCTGTTTTGTACTGTTGTTTGTTCTTAAGCCAGTACTGTGCAGCTTTTGTTACTGTGCTCTGTACTGTAAGTTGAAGTCAAGTGTGATGCCTCCAGCATTGTTTTTTTGGCTTAAAATTGCTTTGGCTATTCTAGGCCTTTTATTCTTCCAAATGAATTTTAGGACTGCTTTTTTCAAATTTTATAATTTTTTTGGTGGGAGTGTAACGGGGATTGAACTCAGGGGCACTTGACCACTCTGCCACATCCCCAGCCTTATTTTGTATTTTATTTAGAGACAGGGTCTGGCTGGTTTGCTTAGTGCCTTGCCATTGCTAAGGCTGGCTTTGAACTTGTGATCTTCCTGTCTCAGCCTCTGGAGCTGCTGGGATTATGGGCATGTGCCACCACGCCCAGCTCAAATCTTATAATTTTTTAATGCAAGAAACAATACCATCAAAAACAAGTGGGTTGGGTGTAGGGGTGCACACCTGTAATCCCAGCAATTTGGGAGGCTGAGGCAGGAGGATTACAAGTTCGAGGTCAGTCTCAGCAACTTTTAAGGAGACCCTATCTCAAAGTAAACATAAAAGGACTTGGGATATACTCAGCAGTAAAGTGCCCCTGGGTTTAATTCCCCGTACCAAAAACAAAGAAAAAAGAAAAAAATTAGAGTGATTTTTCTCCCTCCTCCATTCAGGGTACAGCGCTAAGAACTTAACCTGTTTGCAGTGTTATTTACGAAGTGAAAGTGGGATTAGGAGATGAAGTAGGACTAACTTTGACTTTTTTATATTTTACATGTCTATTCCCCTCCCTCCCTTCCCCACCCCTGGCCATTGAGTGTAGCAAGAGAAGAAAGTATATAGTTCAGGGCTGGGGATGTGGTTTAGTAGTAGTGTACGCTATAGCCTAGTACATGTGAGACCTTGGGTTCAACTCCCATCACTGCCTTCCTCCTAAAATATATGTGTGTATATATATATATATATATATTTTTAATATCCTTTTCCTTCCATTATACACTATTAAGATAGCATATCAAATATAATGTTTTATATAAAAAATTTCTTTAAATAATAAAAAAACTTTTGTATTCTCCAGGTTTTAAGTCAGGTGTTTGGTTGTAACTGGATTTTTTTTTTTTTTCACTTCTTTTGACTTTGTAAATCAGCCAAAATACAGACACTATTTAAAAAGAACAACTAATTAAAAAATATTTTTACTTTAACTAAAAATACCTTCTATATGTTTTATTTTAGACTGGTGGTGATAATATATAGTTATTTCTCAGTATTTAAGAATATATTCAAACAAAAATATATTCAAACAAAATAGAATTATTTGTTAGCATTTTAAAGAGATTTTCTTGTTACTAGATGAGAGATAACTCTAGAATGCTTTACATCAAAAAGAAAAGATTTAGTTCTTCAATCTAGATAGCAAAAAGATACTGCTTATTGTGCATTGTGTTTGACAAAACTTTTAGGAAGATCTGAATTCTTATTTTTTTCCATATTACCTTTTTTGAATGCAAATCAATTATCAGAAAATAAAGTTAAGATTTAGAATAATTACTTGGAATGAAAAAATCTTTTGAAAAGGAATCCAAGGATTTGGTTTGAGATGAAAACTTAAAAGGTGGTAATTTTTTTTTTTTGAGACATTTGCTTTCTTGAATAAACCATACTTTTTATTTTTATCTCCATAAGACTTTGGTCTACAGTTGGTGTCTATTTAGATCCACAACATTAAGCGTTAGCCATCTGGTTTGAAAAATAAGGTTGGCAGTATCACATTTGGTTTTGATTCCATTGCTGACATTATATGGCACTCTTGGAGTGCCAGTTATCTACCAGAGGAGAGAAACACAATTTATTTTGCCTAGGTTTCATCTGCAGGCCTCTGTGTTCTGGGAAGAGAGGGCTCCATGAAGAAGGCAGAATTTTTGGTGAACCATCTTCTTGGAAATAAAAGCAAAGGCAGGAACCAGTGTATTCAGCTTTCTGTCTCACAAAGGGAGGTGCTGTTGTAATATGATATAACCCTATGTTTAATTTTGTTGTCTTCTCTTTCTCTGGTAATTAGTAGCAGGTGCTTTAACAAAAAGAATTCTTGTATACTTGTTTTTGGAGATCATAAGAAATGGGGAGGCCAGCGAGAGACTCTGGTTAGTTCTGCAGCTAGTCTGAGAGAAAAAAACTCCAAAATGTAGAATAGCTGGAAGAAAAAGAAAGCAGGCTGAATTCTTGTTTTTGTCAAAGGAAGGAAAAGACTCTGAGGAGCTGCCCTGGATCTGAGACTATTAGTGGGGCTGCTTGAGACTGCTTGTGATGTGCATAGCATGGTGTTCTTTTTGTGTCGACTAGAACAGAAATTAGATAGGGCCTCTGCTGTAAAGGAGCTTGCTCTCTCGGGAAAATATATAAGGAAACAACTCTTTATAGATAAGGTTTAATAAAATCAGTGTTGTAAGAGTGAGAAAGGAGAAAGCTATTAGCTGTTCTGATGGAAAGTTCATATTTGAGCTGAACTTAGGAGGATGAATAAAATACATTTGGGAAGCAAAGATTTTTCTAGTTTTTTTTTCTCCTCCCTCTCCTAGGCCATTACCAAATCACGCCAGTTTATTTGTAAGTGGAAATACTACCTTTCCTAAACTCTTTCAGCCTGTTCTAATTGCACAAATTCAGGAGTTTTTGACGTGGCCATCAAGAAGCTAAAAAAAATTTGGCCTCTCTCAGTTTAACTAGAAACAATAAGAGAAACAAACAGAAGCAAAAAAACTCCACCAAAATCCTAACATAGAAGTTTTTTTTTTTATTGTATTGCCAGGAATAGTCCTAAAGGCTATACATATTAACATATTTCACACTCTCAACAACCTCAGGCCTGACAGTGTTTCCAAGGCTAAGCAGCTATTTCAGGGGTAAGAAGCAGGGGTTTTAACTCAGGCTAAGAGGGACTCGAGAGGCCAGACGCTGTACATTAATGAATTATAGCCTATCCCCCACCCCCAGACACACACACACACACACACACACACACACACCCCCACACACACACGCACACACTCTCTCACAACTGTTGTGCCTATCCATGAATCCAGACCTTTTACCTCCATTGGACTTTCCTGTATACCATTTTCTTTCCACAACAACTATCTTTTCATTTTTCACTTTCTCACTCCTGGTTATCCTTAGTTTGAATGTCAGTTTCTGAATGGAGTGGGGGGCAGGCCTTAGCTGATACTATCACTTTTATCATAGTCTCAATTTTATTTATTTATTTATTTTTTTAACATTTTTTTGGTTAACACCTACAACAACTTGTGGTATGTTAGACTCCCACATATAGTAGTAAATACATTTCAAAAAATTCAGTTCTTGGGCTGGAGAAATTGACCTTGTTTAAAAAAAAAGTTTAGTTCTTATAAAAACTGGCATTATTATGAATTCAATGAAACAACCTGAGTCATTCTGTGCAGAGCCGGGAGGTCTCCTCTGTATGTTGGGGCAGAGTGGGGGTAGTGTGGAGGTAGTAGGTTAGGATTCAGACTAAGCTCTCCCAGGTCCATCTAAGTCTGACTGTGGTTTGGTGCCACCTGGTGGTAGTTATGTCCTCATGTGACCGCTCTTTGAGCATGGAGGAGAAAATGGGAGCCAATTACAGTTGTCCCTTGGTATCTATAGTGGTTTGGTTTCAGTACCCATTCCCCCTAAACCAAAGTCCTTGGATACTCAAGCCTCTTATGTAAAATGACATAGTACTTACATCTAACCTATGAACATTCTTCTATGTACTTTAAATCATCTCTGGATTACTTACAATACCTAATACAACATAAATGTTCTATAAATAGGTTATCTGTTGTTTAGGGAATAATGAGGCGGCAAAAAATCTGTCCCTGTGTAGTACAGGTGCCACCCGCCCCAATATTTTCAGTCTGTGGTTGGTTGAACTGAGGATGTAGAAACCACTGATAAGGAGGGGCAACTATACTAGCTGCCTTTTATGAATTCATTAATTCATGAAGTTTTACCATATTATATTTATATTTGTATTTATGTGCTTGATATTTCCACACTGTGGTCCATAAAGTTAGAGACCATATCTGCTTTGTTTATTAGAATTGCTCAGTCAGGAACCCAGTAGGTTTTGAATAAAGTATTTATTTGTTGAATGAATGAGAAAGCATCATGGACCAGTACAGAATGCAGGAATTTTGTATTTTATTTACAGACTGATGAGCAGTGCAGTTTAACCAGAGGTTAGGCTTTGTAGGAGGGGCAAGTTTGAGAGGTGAGCTGGACAGGTGGAGTGGGACCAGACTGTGATAGCCTTAAAGTAATGTGAAGAGCAGAGGAGCTGTGTCAAACAAAATCTGGAGGTGACAGGTGAAAAGAGGAAGATGTATTTTCAACATTGAGACTAGCAATATGCATACTTTCCAAAATACCAAGTTGGGAGGTTAAGAACTAAACTTGACCTAACTTAACATAAGGCAACAAAGGAGAGGGAAAAAAAATGATGGAAATAGAATTTATAAATTGAGATAGTTGAAATAAGTCCAAAGCATGTCAGAAATTATATTAAAACCATCATTATGTTCTTAAAATGAGTCTGATATTTACAACAGATTGACAAAAGTAAATCAAACAAGTGGAAACAGATAACACATGACAGATAAAACTACCTTTAAAAAATGGAAAAGCATTCAGAAAATACTAATTAAAGGAAGCTAGAAGAATAACAGAATTTAGGGTGGACATCTTTAATTAGGGCAAAGAGAGTT
This sequence comes from Geosciurus inauris, assembly GCA_004024805.1. Taxonomy (NCBI): domain Eukaryota; kingdom Metazoa; phylum Chordata; class Mammalia; order Rodentia; family Sciuridae; genus Geosciurus; species Geosciurus inauris. Next base: position 64,843 of record PVHX01010906.1, read on the forward strand.
TTCAAACTAGGAAAAGGAACAGTTCAGAAAGCATAATCATCATAAACACATATGTATTTAATAGCATAACTTTACAACACCATTTCAGAATTGCCAGGAAAAGCAGACATAATTACAAAACAGTAGGACTTGAACATATTTCAAAATTGAAAAGTCAAGCAGACGCAGAATTTAAAATGGCATCCAAGAATTGAGCCACAGGACTGGCAGACTTCATAAACTGAAGTTATATAAAACATTATACCTAACCAATTAAATTAGGACCTCATACATTTTTAAGTTTATCTAAAGGTCAGTTTTTAACCGTATACTATGCCACAGGGAAATCTCAACAATGTTCAGAACATTAGTAACATACAAAATATATTATGTCTTGAGCCGGGCGTGGTGGTGCAAACCTGTAATCCCAGCACTTAGGGAGGCTGAGACAGGAGAATCGTGAGTTCAAAGCCAGCCTCAGCAAGGGCGAGGCGCTAAGCAACTCAGTGAGACCCTGTCTCTACAGAAAACACAAAATAGGGCTGGGGATGTGGCTCAGTGGTCGAGTGCCCCTGAGTTCAATCTCCAGTACTACTGTTGCCCGCCGGCAGGAGACAATAATCACGCCATTATTCTCAGAAAGCATCTTTTTTTTTTTTTTTAATTTATTTTTTAGTTGTAGGTGGACAGAATATCTTTATTTTATTTTTATGTGGTGCTGAGGATCGAACCCAGTGCCTCACACATGCTAGGTGAGCACGCTACCACTGCACCACAACCCCAGCCCCAGAAAGCAATCTTTATTTTTGTTGAGCGCTCTTCTTGCCTTCCTTAGCTCTCTTTTGTTCTCTCTTGTTCTCCCCTTGTTCTCTCCCCCGCCTCCTTCTCTCTACTTTTCATACAGCAGGAAGTATTACAGAGCAGAGTTACAACCAATCAGAAGGAATAGCATTATCAAGCACGAGGGGAATGCATGAGCAGAATACAGGCGTGTATCAGAGCAGGCATTGCCCACAAGCCAAGCATGCACAGTGATGTTACTGCCAGCCAATACTATGCACTTCCTTAAGTTGTCTACCTGTTTACTGCAAGTTTCTGGCATACAGCCAGGTCGCCATCTTGAAAGGGCGGGGCAGCTCCCGGGCCCAGAGAGCCTGCCCCCAACATCTCCCCCTTTTCTTTTATAATAAAGGCTCAGGAACGTGCCTGTCTTAGGTCGTCACCACCTCGGAGCACCTTACCCATCATCAGACGTTAAGCCTTCACGCTTAAGTCCTGTCTTAGGTGGGTATGCTCTTTGTGATGATCTTACCCGTCTTTGACTACGGTTCCAGTATGCTCAGCCAGACTTGGGGGGATGTGCCACTTTTTATGGCTAACATAGCTTGCAGAATGGCTCGTTTGTCTCGGTGATAATCTTGTCTCATTTTGCGAAAACATATGCACAAAAAGCATTGAAATATACAGGAACAGATCAAGAGTAGCAAGAGAATAGAACACCCACCTAAGAACAACTGTTTCACCCAGGTCAAATTGGGGAGCCAGGATGTCAACCATGACAAGAAATCATTGCCTGAAGTGTCTTGTTGAATACGATTAACAATCTCTTTTAACCTTTTCAAATCTTTGGTGATAGAATTACTGTTGTCAGTTAGATTAAAGCAACACATATTTTGCACTTCAGTACAATACTTATGATGTAATAACAGTAAATAATCAATGGCATCTTGGTTGTCCAATATAGCTTGTCTGAGCTGTTTTTGTTCATCATTTAATAGTGCGATAGCGTTAGATGTATAATTAATATGTTTTGCTAACACACACGCTAGCTTCATGGTCCCTTTATAAGCCCCCACAGCTAATGCAGGGATTCCTACAAGAGAAAAAGTCAAAGCATTAAATTCAGCAACAGAGACTAAGTGGATGGAGTCATCACAGTCTTTAGACAGAGATTGCGTTTCTCGTTGGTGTGCGGGATGCTCCTGCAACAGATCTGTAGACTTAGGCAAGAAGACAGTTAATCTGCTTAGACAACACAAGGTACCATGAGACATATTAGCAGGAATATAGTTAAATGTATAGCGTCCGCAAAAGAAAAACCATCCAATGGGTAAAGGGATATGTCTTGCTCCATATACTATAGGCTCTTTTGCTGTACAGTTAAAAGAGGGAGCCTTCAAATCAGTACAATTAATAGTACAGTTTTGAACTTCAGCACAAGTGTCATTAATAGCGAAGGCCACAGTTGGGGTAATTAGTTTTAGAGCATTACTAGGCAATTTATCTTGAGGAGTTCCCCAATTATAGGAATCTTTATATGATATAGGTTTCTGGATGCCACCTTTTGAGAACATAGTCATGTTTGCAATGTCTGCTGCAGGATGACACACTGGCAACAAACAAGATCCAAGTATAGT
>PVHX01010907.1:0-67245 GCA_004024805.1 Geosciurus inauris
TATAGCACAAGAAATAAAAGCAAGAATCAATAAATGGGATGGACTTAAACTAAAAAGCTTCTTCTCAGCAAGAGAAACTATCAACGAAGTGAACAGAGAGCCTACATTCTGGGAGCAAATTTTTGCCACACGCACATCAGACAGAGCACTGATCTCCAGGATATATAAAGAGCTCAAAAAACTTAACACCAAAAAAACATATAATCCAATCAATAAATGGGCTAAGGAGCTGAATAGAAACCTCTCAGAAGATGATGTACAATCAATAAACATATATATGAAGAAATGTTCAACATCTCTAGCCCTTGACACATTTTTGGGAACTATTTCAAGTGCAATTGTAAGCAAGAGGCACCGGCCTTACCTTCAATGTGGAAGTCCCCAGCATCACAGGGTCTGCAGCTGGGCACGCTGACCACAGTCGGAAGTGGGGCCTTTCAACAGAGCCTGGTGGCAGGAAGCCCATTCTGGGGACAGGGGGAAATGCAGTGGAGGCATTAGAAGGGAACTAGTAGTTCAGTTACTGAAACTTAACAGCATTCCTGTTTCACCACCAGCCTGCTCAGGTTGCAGCAGGCAAGAAGGAATGGGAAGGCCAGAGCTCGGAGAAGCAGTGTGAGGAAAGGGCAAAGAGAAAGTGTATAAAACCAGCTATTGGCTTGAGTGTCTTCCTGTGCAGAGACAGCACAGGCAAGACAGGGATCCCTTTTACCAGGCCAGCCAGGACACCCTGGAGAGCAAGAAGAATCAGCCATCAAAGGGGAGGCAGGAAGCTCTAGAAAGTCAGATATTAGAGTCCAGGCTCAGAGCCCAGATCTCCCAATGTCAAGGCAATGGCTGGCTTTCAATTTTCACATTAATATTTAGAGAAGTAAGGGGAGAAAGTGAAGGGGCTGAAGACGGAAAAAAACATCCTTTAGAAAATCCCAGAAGATAGCTCAAGAGACCCAGATGTGTGGTGAATAGACCATCTGGTGGTGACAAGCTAGTTACAGAGTCATGGAAAAGATCAGCTTGCCCAAGAAGTGTTCCTCCAAGTTTGGGGCTCTACCATTTCAGTTCCAACAAAACTATCAGAAACAGGTCCCAGAGTCATACTGACTAAAACCCTGAAATGCAGAAGGGGTGGACAATAGAAAGGAGAAATATGTCCTTTTGACCCAGACCCTAAAGGAAAGACAAGAGCCCAGTCACAGGGAGCCTGGAGCAGCTCAGAGAGGGTTAGACAGAAACAGGAATGTTGTCACAGAACGTTTAAACATAATGGAGCCAAGGGTGGAGGCACCAGGGAAGCAGATTTGGGACTCGGGACAAGGACTTTGTATCCTCGAAAACTGTCAAGTTTCCAAGTCTCTTGGGAGGCAGCAGTTAGTGTGAGTCCCAACATTGCAAGGCTCGCCTGTGAGGTCCCTTCCCACCATCATGAAAGGGTGCAGATCTCTCTGTTCCATTTCCAACACTGGGGGAAGGGGACAATTCAAAATGACTTACCTTTCTATCTGTTCATTTACAAGAACATGCATGTGTGCTTGCACACACACGCACACACACAGTGCCTGAAGGTGGTGACAGTCAGCCCACAGGATTCAGGGAAGCTGAGGCTTTGGCCATGTGGTCCCAGTGGGGCCCAGAGGAGTCCATCAGGGACAAATCTCCCCAGGGCAGAACCCACAAGGGAGAAGTGCCAGGGCCTCACTGCCTCACAGCAAGGCTGAGGTGGGCTCATCTGCCCTGCAAAGCAAGGCTGCTGCAGCAGCACATCCAACAGCACCATCTGGACAGCTGCTCCCTGGGGGAATGTCAAGGTCACTATAGTGACCCTGCAGCCTTCCAGACCCCACTCCAGACATCACTGTAATAGCCATGTTAGGCTATCCTTAGGGCTGAGGCACAATAAAAGGAGTCCCACTGAACAAGCTGTTTCAGGGACAAAGGTCTGGGAATCTACTCACCCTCCCTGAGCGGTTGTCTCAGGTTCTGGCAGGTGGTCCTGGGGGAGTCCACAATCCCCTGTGACACACAGCTCTCCTCCCCTTAGATCAATGGAACTCTGAACCGAGGAGGAGGGATGAGCAGCTTTATCATATGCCTTGAACAGCACAGCAGAACAATCATACCATGAGGCTTCCACACACCATCCCAGGTCAATGCGGTGTCTGATCTGTTCCCTCGCAGTGGCCTCTTCTGCCACTGTGTGTGTGCACATGTGTGTTCTGACATTTTAAGCCCTCTCTGCTGACAAAATGCATGCAAGCTAGACCTACTGCAAAAATCCAAACATCACACCAGATGTTCAAATATGTTGCTGAGGTCTGAGAAGCATTCAAGAAAATGGTTCAGGAAATAGAGAGGAAGACCAGCAGGCAAAATTGGAAAAAATCGGACTGGTACTTTAACATTTGGAAGGGCATCATGAATATTCCAACACCTGAATTGCAACTGGAAGAAACCAAAGTGAAGATGAGCCTGTCTTCAGAACAAGTGAGAGGCCAATGGCCTTTGCCAGGAATGCAGCCCAGGAGGATCTACACATACGTTCTGATTCAGTATATCTGCTCCCACCAGGACCACGTCCCCTTGGATATTCCTCTAACCCTCTGGGAGGAGATGCTCACCCAATTCTTGATGTTGGTCTACTTTTCTAGCCCAAGAGAATAGGCACTCAATCAGAAGCCACTGCCTCACAACATATCTGAGCCCCTAGTGTCAAAGTGGGGTCAAAAAGGTTGCATGACTTGCTCGAGGTCATGGTCAGGCAAAGGCAGGGCTAGGAGCCAGGCGTCCTGTCAGGCCTGTCAGTGCACTTTCTTCATCATCCCCTTTTGTTCAAGAGTCTTGGGTCCCCAATAGCAAGTGAAGATGGCTTTGGCATGGACCTTTCAAATCATCTCACTGTCACCTAACCATAGAACAGCCCTGGAGAGAAGGCAGAGGACTTGCCGTATAGCAACCCTTACTCACGAATACGGAGCAAACCAGCTCCACAGCAGCCAAGCTGAATCCCACCGTGTCTCAGCCCCACTGCCCTGCTTGGCCCTCCCAAAGATGTACAACTGCTCACTCAACAAACACTTGCCAAGCACCTGCAGTGGTGTCAGGGCCTGTCTTAAGTGCACATTACAGTGAGTTCAGGACCCCTGCAGCAGAGGGCTGCCAGGCTGATGGAAGAAAGATGAGCTGAAAGTCCCACTAATGAATATCCAATTACAAATGGCAGTAAGTGCTCTGACGGGCAGGAGCCCAGCTCAACAAGACTGTGGTAACGGGACCTCAATGGCCCTTGTAGGGAAGCAAAACTGGAACCCGGAGGAGTGGACTTGACCAAGTGGGAGAAGACAGCGGAGACAGAAGAGACAGCCCGTGCAGCTGCGAGCTCTGTGCAGGACAAGGTGAGGCACTTTCAAGGAACCCAGTGGGTACTTCTGCAGGCAGGTGGGGACAGCAGGGTTCACCAGTTCTAAGGAACCTGAGTGCAGGCTACAGCCCCCGCCAATCTAGTCTTGGCCACACAAAAGACAGATCAGAAATACACCTGTTCCTTTCTCTTCTCAGCACAATTATGGCACAAGAGCTTCTTATGAAACCCTTGCCTTTTGAAAACAGTGGTTACAGAAACTATGAGACAGCAGATGTTTGTCAGGGCCAGAGAAACTCTCAGAGGCCAGGGCAGGCAAAAACAGGGCAAACACAGCACAGTTGCTCTAGCAGCATTTTTATTTACAAACAGCAATTTCCATTGACTTTATACCATAAAAAAGCCATTTACAAGCAAGAAACAAGAATTCAGAACAAAATTAAGCAGCACTGAAATATTCATGTCACAAATCTAAAACAAAATGAATACAAGAGTAAAATATCATTTGAATAAATAGTCTTAAATCCATGCTATAAAATAATCCTTAATGGCAAGTTACTAGTTGATACAGCATCCGCCTAGCTAGCTTCATTTACTTCATATGGTGATGAAGTGTGGAGTTGTGAGGTTACCAGTTTATATTGCAAGATAATGACACTGTGTTAAGTCATTCAAATTGCTCAACCATTTATAACGGAAAACAATGTTAGCCCTACTAATAAAAGTGGTGAGAGAGATGGTTTTTCACATTAGCAAAATGGTCATTCTCAAACAAACCAAGTAAGTTTACCTCTTACTCTAGTCAGGGCAGCTACCAGAGGCTTAGGCCACAAGTCCAAAGGTTGAATTCACAGCATACTTGTCACTGAGGGGCAGCAAGAGGTCTGTTTACTGAATCGGCTACACGGAGTGCCAAGCAAGGCTGACTCCGGGACTTGATCAAGAATTACAATAGCCCTGTCCGTGCCAGACCCAGGGAGGGAACCAGAGAAAACAGGTTCTCTTCTGGGCTGAGAAGTCAAGGCAGAAACAGTGGAAACACTCTGGCACTTACTGAAAAAGATGCATGTGACATGTGATAACCGTTACAAATTTGGAACAATGTGAATGACTTTTCTGAACTTTCAGTTCAGTTGCACTGAGTAATATGAAATCTATGATTTATGAACTAGATAGTTTCATATAAAGAATTTACATAATTCCCCAATACTTTCATATATAAAATTTAATAAATAACCCTGACCAGTCTAGAAGCACCATTCAAGGGGCATGTGCCCTTGGAAAATAGTTTAGGTGTTGCATATTTGAGTCCCTTTCAGTGGAGGCTTCACAGGAAACCATTATAGAATTTAACAATAACGACAACGATGACAACAACAACAACAAAAATCACAGTAACAAACAGAAAAGTTGTTAAAATAAAACACATCAATCTCTTTAAAGTAAAGCTCATTCACATAGATGATTCCCCCCAGCCCTTGTTTTGTGTTCCTGCAAATTCTTCCTAGAGTCTAGGCGGTAAAAACAAAAATAAAAACAAAACCACACACAAAAACACGCAGGCTATGGTCTGGGCTAAGGGAAAAACAGAGTTGGTTATAACTGCTTTCATTAGAAGAGACATATGCTCTGAAAGATTTTAAAATTATCAATTTAGTTCTACAGTATATTCTGCTTAACAGTGAACTGACAGTATCCTTTCTGCTGTTTAAAAAAAAGAAAAAAGGAAAAAAAAAAACCTAAAACAAAGCAAAACAGAACAAAAAATCAGACAACTGCCAAGGCAGTGCCAACTGGGAGGGAGGCTTTCCACTAACCAAAAAATTAACTTGTCTTCATATACTGTATTTACAAATATAGTTTCTAAATGTATTTACAGCTTTAGTAGAAATTAGAGGGTAGAGAACTGATTAGAATGAAAAAACTGTTTAAAACCACAAACATTAGTACAAGTATAAAATTCTTTGTCTTCACAGTTTGTAGTAACAGGTTAAACATTGATAGAAAGGACGCTGTCACTGTCTTCACATTGTCTAATGCTGAGAAGGTAGCTCAGGAAGAGACTCAATTATGAACAAGCCTTATGGATTCAGGATATAACTTTACTGTAAAAGATTTCTTCACATATCACTTTATCTTAATTGATTTCTGCATTGTTATAAATGAAAACACCTAACCTAAAACTGTACAGAAATAGGGACTTTGCTTTCCAAAAAGAGTTGCTCTAAGGAGTTACACAGCGTACTTCGTCTGCGGAGACGTGAACTTCAGGGAGGGAATGTTTCTGTCTGTGGTCATGTTAATCCTCCTGGTACATCCTCGTGCGGCAAGGCACAATTAACTGCTGCTGCCCCGTCTGAGTGGAGTGACCCTCTCACCAGTCATGCACACTGGGAGGCATGACAGTGAGAATGCTCAGAGAGGCTACACAGCTGTGTGCTGGCCTATGTGCTGCCTCCCTCGAAGCCCTGCGGAACTTTACAGTACTGTGTTATGGCTTGAGAATTCATTCTTAACACTGCTAGCAGTGGAAAGGGTAAAGTGTTAGCAACAAGAATGGGAGCAAGTGGAACTTGCAAAATATGGAATCATGATTATTACAGAGAAACTCAATCAATTATCTGCCCCTTAACAGTCCCATTACAATGTTTGAACCTGAACTGTACAATCAAAGCAATGTATATTTTTGTCAAAGACAATTTTGGATAAGTCACTCTTTGGTAAACTCAAACCAGTTAAACAAATGTACAAATACAAGAACTTTATGTAAATAAGATTAAGACGGACACAATGACAAGAACCAGGACACTGAAGGTGCTTGCCCCAAGTGCTCTCCCTCCCAACTTGTCTCACAGGCTGCAGAAAGCTCTGGAAGCCTTGCAGAAGGCCCCAAGCCTGAGTGAAAAGGAGGTTCCTTCCCTGAGCTTGACCTCTCATGTCCTTGGATTTGGGTCTTTCTTGTCACAAACTTAATTTGTATCACAACACAAATTTTTTGCATTCAATTATTTAAAAACAAGAAAAATCAAAATCAAACTTATTCGTGTAAGGAAAAAAAAATCACAAACATTTACCTGAAACCCCAGAACATATTTAAGTGGGTAAACACTTGGGGTCCAGCCTCCCCGTGAGGCACGCGGCTTTATCAGGAGTTGAACAAGTGCTTCAAGGAGAGAACAAACCCCCACTTAGGCAGTTTGACAAGGAAAAAGGCATACTATATACCCGATTTAGCAAGAGCTGCTCCTCGGGAGCAGCATGATTAGAGTGTAATCTACTTGGAGTTAACACTGATGTGTAGCGCAGCAGTTCACACGTGAACAGGTCCTGTGTGCTAAAGAGGTGCTACTGCACAGCCACCACCTAGGGGCTATTACACACAAAGGGTTTGAATGACTTTTTTTCTCAAAAACAAAACAAAAACCCCCAAACCAAAATAATTCCCCAAACCTACCATTCTTGGTATTTTAAGAGCCAAAAAAGCATGGAACACCAGCAAACGTCCATTTCTGTATTCCTTAACGCCCAGCCTCAGAGGTTGTCTTTTGCTTCTATTTCTCTCTCAGACTGCAGCACTGTTCCCCTGTGGAGATGCGCTGAGTGTGGACTCAGAGCCCAGGCCCACAGACAGAGGCTGCAGTGATGACATTCCATGGGCAGCCTGCAGCAAGACTCATCACCAAGCTACTTCCTGAACTGCCCTCTGCTGGAGTCTACAGTACCAAAGCGATCTTGTAAAGCCTGTTTGTATATGTGAACACAATAGTGAACAAAGGACTTTTCCTAAAGTACTAATAAAACATTATTCAAACAGGACTCAGGTATATAGTAATGTGTTTGCCAGCACATACATGCTTTTGAGGTCTCTTTTCAAGCTATGAACCAAAGAGAGGAAAATAACTAATTCGCAACTACCATTAAATTTCACATTTTCTACAACTATACTGACCTAAAAGATATTTAACAAAAATAGCACCACGTAACCAAAAATATGGTGACACACACACAAATTTGGTGACACACTGAGTATCTTAGAGGGCTTTTAACTGTTGGTTTCTTTAAGCAGGAAACACTGAGAGAGTGGGGGAGCCACTGAGGCTCTCGTTAGCACACACAATGCTGAGAGAGATATTGCTTGCAATTCCCATAGAGTATAGCTTTACAAAAAGTACAAATTCCAAGTTCTGCAGTTTCCCTGGGAACTGCACGTAGAAAAAGTTGCTGTGCACCTGAACTGGCTGTTTGAAAAGAGAAAGAAAAAGGAGGAAGAAAACAAAAACAAAAACACCACAACACTGCTTGGAAAATTTTGTAGACAGAACTACAAATCCCTTTCCTTTAGTGTGAGGACTAACTCATGGTAGAGAGTGATGTGATTTAGTTACCTGGTGTGTATGTTTCTACAGTACGGAATGAAGGTAGATTTGTAGGCCAGTAAAAACCTTGAAAACCACTGCTCCTTTGGGGTTGGCTAATATTAACACTATACTATGTAAAAAGGTCAGCACCACAGGTCGTCCAGCTTTCCTGCCAGACAACGAACAAAAATTCCAAACGGTTCCCAACTAGAGTTTAAGAAATTTTATGGCATTTGGTTTATGTACTTGTTATGAAGCAGAGCTGTGAACACTGTGATTTGCTTTGCTTGCTTTTGGACACAATGATTAATATATATGAAAACCTATTAACATTCTTCTGTAAGGAAAACAAAGGGGCAAAAGTAACATTAGGTAGGGATGAGACAGAGTCAAAAGCTCTGTTCACATTGTATTAAATTATATATTCCTCTTACATTCACCTCAACCAGAATAAACTCAAATTTGAGAATGTATATATACTATATATATAATAATTTTATTATATATATAAATTGTCTAACTACCCCCTAAAGTAAGTTTAAATTAGAAAAGGTTACCCATTTGTATCAGCTGACGGCATCCTAGTCCCTCCGTGGAAATGCACTGGTGCCAGCGCCCACAATGAGAGAGAGTATGCCTCTTGGCAGAGAATGGAGGGTCAACCAGTTGGCATAGCTAACTCACTGGCAGATTTTGGATTAAGAGTTCAGCCAAAGAAGAATACTGTCAGCCTATGTTTTCCCTGGATATGTTGCCCTTCATGCTATGAGCTCCTTGGGGGAGAGAGGGCGGGGAAAGGATAAACACAATGAAGTGTTCCATCCAGAAACTTTAGAAAAACTGCCAAGAGACCAAGAGATTTCCAGATGGTTGGAAAAACCAAAGATTACAACAAAGCAAATCACAAATATGCATTGATTAATGTGCTTTGTTTGGGTGCACTTCTTTACCATCTTAATCAGGAGCATCTGACACTGTATGAATTTCCATCCGGGAATCTAGGGCCATCTCTGAGGCTGATGCATCATTTTCTAGTTTCTGTTCCACATATACATCTGTTCTTTCAGGGGACTCCAGGCGACTCCTGACTTCGGCAACGCCTGGGTGGTTTTTCCGCAGGTGCTGGTTGAGGGTACCTTGGAATGGAAAGCACTTCCCACAGATCTCACAGCGGAATGGTTTATCATCAGTGTGGCCCCGGATGTGGTACTCCAGTTGGTCCTTCCGTGTGTACTTCTTCCCACAGAACTTGCACACAAAGGGGGTGATTCCCATATGGAGGCGCATGTGCCTGTCAAGGCTTCCTTTCTGGTTGAAGGACTTCCCACAGTAAATACAGATCAACCTCTCATTGTATGGGTACCAGTGACCTCTTGCACTCCTCTCCCGGGGACTGCTCTCATACCCAGGGTTGCTCATCACAGCTTCACTATCAGATCCCTGTACTATGCCCTGCAGGTCACTATGCAGGTGGACGGACAGAGCCCGCTTTTGGCGGGCACGCCCTCCCCGGAAACAGCTCAGCATGGACCTGGACGGGCTAGAATTACTCAAACTTCCGAAAGCTTCTGACACACTGGTTGGCTGTGAGGCTGCTTGGGAATAAGAATACGCATGCTGGAGCACAGAGCCATAGGAGCCCACGTTCACCGCCACAACTTGTTCCCCATCAACCATTTCAGTGTGGTACCCGTCATCACCCAGGGAGGAGCTGTCAGAACAGCTGGGTCGGTCAGACTTTTCCATCTTCACTTTGACTTCGGTGATCTGGCTTTCCCTTACCAACAGGTCCCCTTGCTCATGGTCCCCCTCAATCTGAATCTCATACTCAGACACACTCCCACTGCTCCCCCGGTCTGAGTGCCCCTCCTCCTGTAAGCGGCTGCGCAAAGCTTTGCTGGGAGTCGTCTCCATCCGGAGATCACTGCTCACGGTGGGCTGCCGTACCTGAGGGCAGTATGGAGGGGAGATCTCAACAGGGTTGGTGAAGAAGCTGCCGTCTTTCACTCCATTACGGCTCTCAGGATTCTCCTCAGCACCGACAGTGACAGAGTCGACATCTCCAACACTTATTTTTGAATGGATGCTCTCTAGGATCTGCGTGCACTTGTCAATGACACACTGCATCTGAAGAAAGCTGGCTGCAGTCAGAAAACTGACAACATCCTTCAGCTGCAAGGACATTCTTCCAGTGTAACAAAAGGAAAGCAACTGTTCAAATACGTTGGGGTTTTTAATCACCGATATTGACAAGCCACTCATGGTACTTAATGCTGAATGGTCCCGGAAATATGGAGAACTGGCAGCAAGGACTGCTTTGTGGGCTCGGAATGGCTGACCCTGAATATGGACGATGATGTCACATAGTTTCCCTTGCAGGCGGAGTTCGTTTAGCTGGCTCAGAACGGTGCTGCTGTACTCGGGCACATCAAACTGAATAAAACTGCTGCTGTCCATTTCTACCGACATGAAGCGCAATCTGTGGAAAGAGAGATTTCATAATTCACCAATGACTGCTCACCAAGCACAAGTGAAATAAACATAAGCTGACAACATCTACAACACTGCAGCTATCGTACCTCCTAAGGTCTGCCTCAACATTCTTCCTCTTGCTTTTTTTTTTTTTAGTCTTTCAGGTTTCAGTTAATTTACCTAAAGCCAAATAACCACAGGATTAATTAGCTCAGTGTCATTACTGTCCAACATTCCCCTTGACCAAAATTAAAACACTAAGGGGGCGTGGTGGCGCACACCTGTAATCCCAGTACTTTGGGAGGCTGAGAAAGGAGAATCGCGAGTTTTAAGCCAGCCTCAGCAATAGCAAGGCCCTAAGCAACTCAGTGAGACCCTGTCTCTACATAAAACACAAAACAGGGCTGGGGATGTGGCTCCGTGGTCGAGTACTCCTAAGTTCAATCCCTGGTACCAAAAAAAAAAAAAAATTAAAACACTACACATAATAGGGCTATTTCTGCTCCAACTGTGAAACTGGTATACTTTCAGGAAAAATATTTCCCTGTTTCACCTACTTCTGAGGATTTGAAGAGCTCTATAAAAAATTTTGAAATTCATCTAAAGGATGACCTGACTTATCTGTGTATTTCTCTTTTCTTTTTTATGGATACAATGCCTTTATTTTATTTATTTTTATGTGGTGCTGAGGATCTAACCTAGTGCTTTATTTGTGCAAGATGAGCACTCTACCACTGAGCCACAACCCTAGCCCCTTATCTTTGTATTTCTAACTGGTATTTTTCAAGTTAACAGCACACTGGACATCATGAGTGAGTAAAATAGATCCCTTTTCAGTACTGTCTTGATTTGCACTTTCCCCCCTTCAGCTCTGCATACTTTTCTGTAACAGAGCAAAGCTCAGTCCATTCCAGTAGTTATTTTTAGGAGTAGGAGTAAGAAGAATGAGGGACACATCAGAAGTCCCTCACCCTCCACTAATGTTCACAGTGCTGGTGCACCTAGGATGGTTCTGCTCCCTCTTGCCTGGAATCTATAGCACCAGCTTACTCAAAACAGCTGAAGTAGAGAGCGCCCAGGCTACATTTTCTGACTAAAACACAAAATGAGATCTAGTAATTATATTTTAGTTTTTAAAATCCAATCAGTAGAAATTTAAACCCCTCCTTAATAGGTACTGAATCAGAGAAAAATAAAAATAGAATATAAGTACTTAAAAAATGAGAAAACAAAATCGGCAGTAAAGAAGGGTTTAGGAACGAAATTTACATATGTCTTCAACTTACTTGAGAATGTATCTCCAAAAAATAGATGGACAAGCCGGGCGCGGTGGCTCAAGCCTGTAATCCCAGCACTTAGGGAGACTGAGAAAGGAGAATTGTGAGTTCAAAGCCAGCCTCAGCAATGGCGAGGCGCTAAGCAACTCAGTGAGACCCTGTCTCTACATAAAACACAAAATAGGGCTGGGGATGTGGCTCAGTGGTCGAGTATCCCTGAGTTCAATCCCCAGTACCAAAAAAAAAAAAAGATGGACAGGTATGTAATAAAGCAAACATAGTAAAATGCTAACAATGGCAGGGTCCAGATGGCAGGTATCCAGATGATTGCTATAGAATTCTCCCAAACTTTTCTGAATATTTGAAATTTTTCATAATGAAATGCCAGAGGTTTAGAAAATATCACCAACAAGAATGGCAATAAGAGAAGTCAGTGCCTTCAAAGTTTTTACCATTAAAGAATGAGTACTAAAAATAAGTGAAACCACTCAATTCAGGAGGTTAGAAAAAAACAAATTAAGCCCAAATAAAGCAAGCAATTAATAAATAACATAATCACAGAAAAAAATTAATTTTAAGACAAGACAATGTGCAATCAAATACAAGACTCTTGCAGGAAAGGATCAGTTGGTGTGACTGTATCACTTTAGAATTTTTTTTTAAATCATGTCAAAATCTGAGTTAAAACATTTCAGTCAAACAGGAATACTGTGCCTTTATTTATCCTAGACTTATGACTGAAATCAATTTGAAATCTGTATGGAATGGACATATTTTTAGGATAACATAAATTGGCAGAACTAAATAAAAAAGAAACAGAAGTGCCAAGGCACAAATGATCTTCAGGCCGTTCACACTGTTCCAGACACATGTAGAAACATTTAAAGCATTTCAGTTCATCTGGCACAAATCTGATACCAGAAGATGACAAACAGCACAAAGAACACTGTCTACTTTGTCTAAGTAGAGATCTTAAAGTTCTAATGGAAATACTAGGAAATACTATGCATTCAAAGAATATATTATGACAAAGAACAGCTGCTTCCCAAATGTAGGAATAGTTGCATATTAGGAAATAAACAAATATAGTCTGTAATGTCAGAAGGTCAAAGGAAAAAAAAAATCCATATGACTAAATCAATACTATACCAAAAATGCATTTGAGGAAGTTGAATACCTCAGAGGAAGGAGAGAATATTCAATAAGCTAGTCAGAAAACAATACTTTCTTGATATAATAAACAGTATCTGCTGTAAGCCAATGACATCAACATCCTTAAAAAGGAAACATTATGGGGCTGGGATTATGGCGCAGTGGTAGCGTGCTCGCCTAGCACGCATAAGGCACTGGGTTCGATCCTCAGCACCACATAAAAATAAAATAAAGATATTCTGTCACCTACAACTAAAAAATAAACATTAAAAAAAAGGGAGGGGGAACATTATGTCTGTAAGTCCCAAAATGTATTTGATAGAACACAAGCCCATGAGCTAGCCAGCCCCACATCCTTCCTTATCTCCTAGGGATCAAAAACACATTAGCATAATAACCTATCTGAAAAGTCCTGCAGAGGAGCATTTTGTTTAACTCAGCAGTTTGAAAACTCATTTAATTGTGGAACTCTTTTCTCAAGGTACACACATCAATATTCCAAAGAATTAATCCTCCCTGGACCACATTCTGGTAAATACTTTCGTGAAGCATTCCCATCAGGACCTGGAAGTTAGACAACATTTTCTACCATCACTGCTCTTAGATTGTTCTGGAACTTCCAGCCAAAGCAAGAAGACAAGGGGAAATTAAGGCATATAGCCATTAAAAAAAAAAAAAGACAAATTACTGTTACACACAGATATAACTACATATAAAACACACACAAATTACTTGCAATATATATTAGAAGTGGAGGGTTTCAAAAATAACTGCACATTAAAAAACATGTAAAATAATGACAAGTTACAGACAGCAACATAGCAACAGAAACTATACAATACCTGGGTGAAGATGAGGATAAATATGAATGAGGATAAAATAGGATAGATAGTAAAATGACCAGGCAGTCAGGATAATGGGCCCCATTCAACTACACCTGGAGGCTAACCAGTAGACTTGTTAATGAGCACAGTTAAGGCCTATTTCAAATATAAAAGATCTTGAGACTCACCTATGGGAACACCTCCAGCCAAATCCTTGTCCCAGAAGCAGAAAAATAGGGGTGAACCCAGATTTAAGTTATAGAAAGGAAGGTGGGGGTAAACCTGGATGATAGTCTTGATATTTTAAGAAATTTTTTTTGTAGTTATAGACAGACAGTATGCCTTTATTTATTTTTATGTGGTGCTAAGGATGGAACCCAGTGCCTCACACATGCTAGGCAAGTGCTCTGCCACTGAGCTACAGCCCTAGCCCCTTGATACTTTTTCAATGCCTTTGTTTTATATAGATTCCGCTCCAAGCTCAGCCCAGAACCATATATAAACTCCTAAGCTGGCACACCAAAATGTTTTGTTTTGTTTTGTTCCCCTCCTATCAGGCCCTCTCCCGCATGGCGGGGGTTCTCTCTTCTCAAATAAATCCTCCATTGCTTACTGTTCCCTTCTTCAAAATTTGCAGGACAAGAACCCAGAGGGAACGGGTCAAACAGAGAATCTAGTCTCATCTCAAAACTCTGGTTTAAGTAGGGCCAACAAAAAGAAAATGCAATACTACCTTAACATAAGGACAAAAATGCATAAATGAAGAGATACTTCTGCAGGAAGATTCAATACTATATAAAGACAGACAACTTTCTCTAAAATTAATTTATAAATATAATGCAGCTCAATGGAATATTTTCTTTCTTTCTTTTTTTGGTACCAGGGATTGAACTCAGGGGCACTCGACCACTGAGCCACATCCCCAGCCCTGTTTTGTGTTTTATGTAGAGACAGGGTCTCACTGAGTTGCTTAGCGCCTCGCCATTGCTGAGGCTGGCTTTGAACTCACGATTCTCCTGCCTCAGCCTCCCAAAGTGCTGGGATTATAGACGTACGCCACCACACCCGGCTGCTCAATGGAATATTTTCTTAGAAATTTTTTTTGGGGTACTGGAGATTGAACTTAGGGGCACTCGACCACTGAGCCACATCCCCAGCCCTATTTTGTTTTTTTATGTAGAGACAGGGTCTCACTGAGTTGCTTAGCGCCTCATCGTTGCTGAGGCTGGCTTTGAACTTGCAATTCTCCTGTCTCAGCCTCCCAATTTTCTTAGAAATTTGACAAAATGATTTCAAAATTCACCCTCCCCGCCCAGCGCTGGGAATTGAACCCAGGACCTCACACAGGCTAGAACAATGAAATATAAAACACATGTGTAATTTAGTGTTTTCCAGTTACTTTTTTTTTCTTTGCAGCACCAATGATGAAACCCAGGGTCTTACGCATGCTGGACAAGTGCTTTATCACTGCACTGCAACCCAAACCATCTAGTACTTTTATTTTTTTGGTACCAGGGATTGAACTCAGGGGTACTCAACCACTAAGCCACATCCCCAGCCCTATTTTGTGTTCTATGTAAAGACAGGGTCTCACTGAGTTGCTTAGTGTCCTACCGTTGCTGAGGCTGGCTTTGAACTCAGGAGTTCTCCTGTCTCAGCCTCCCAAAATGCTGGGATTACAAGCACGAGCCACGGCGCCTGCCTTTAGTACTTTAATTTTTTGTACCGGGGGTTGAATGCAGGGATGCTTTACCACTGAGCTACATCCTCAGCCCTTTTTATTTTATTTTATTATTTTTAAAATTTTTTTTTAGATATTGATAGATCTTTATTTTATTCATTTATTATTTATACGTGGTGCTGAGGATCGAACCCAGTGCCTCACGCATGCTAGGCAAGTACTCTACCACTGCGCTACAGCCCCAGCCCCCTTTTTATTTTATTTTGAGACAGCATCTCATTAAGTTACTGAGGGCCTTACTACATTGCCTAGGCTGGCCTCAAACTTACAATCCTCCTGCCTCAGACACTCAAGCTGCTGTGTATAGACACATGCACCACAGTGCCAGGTGTTAGTAGTGACATTTTTTTAAAATAAAAAACTAAAATAAATTTTCACAATATATTTAACCCAATGTATCTAAAACATGGCACCACATAATCAACAGTAGTTTAGAAAGCTATGAGACATTTTAAATTCTTTTTTTCATTTTAAGTCTTTGAAATCTGATGCATATTTTATATACAACATGTGTGGACTAGTTGTATTTCAGGGGTTGGTTTTGTTTTTTGTTTTGGCAGGACCAGGATTGAACCCAGGGCTTACACTTGCAAGTGTTCTACCACTGTACTACATCTCTACTAATTGCATTTCAAGTGCACGTGTGACCAGTGGCTACCAAATTGGAAAGCACAGATCTAGAATAAATGCTAAAAAAATTTTAGAAAAGAAAAATATAGCCAATGTAAAATTAGGCTCTAATTCATTTGGTAAATAAATAGATATTAAGTACCTTTTGTGTGCCAGGCACTAACCACCAGGAGCTTTATAATCCTCCCAGCATAAACTGTGAAATAAACTATGAGCTTTTTTATAATAGGGGAGTGGTCAGAGAAGGCCATCTGCCCAAATGCTACTTTATTTCTTAATTTTTTTTAGTTGCAGATGGACACAATACCTTTCTTTTTATTTATTTATTTTTATGTGGTGCTGAGGATTGAACCCAGTGCCTCACATGTGCCAGATGAGTGCTCTACCTCTGAGCCACAACCTCAGCCCACAAATGCTATTTTAAATGAGACCAAAGGATAAGTAAAGGTTAGCCAGCTCTGTGAGAGTGTGACAGTGTGGCAGGAAAACTGTCTAGGCAGAGGAATCACATGTATAAAAAGAGAAAGAGCCTGGGTTGGGAAGGAAGGACTACTGGAAGCTTCATGGCAGAGTAGGACAGGCTGAGGGGAAAGGCAAAGCCCATATGATGCTGTCAAGGCAGGCAGGTAGAAATCAGACTGAGGTGGCCTCATGCACCATTTCAAATCAGTGAAAAAAGGAGTAACGATTAAAATAGATGTTGCTTAGGAAATATGAATAAATAACAGAGTCAGATCTCTTCTTCATAATAACCTCAAGAAAAAGCAGTTCTAAGCACTGGAAAACAGATACGTAGGTTTAACTACAGAGGTAAAAGTTTGTTTTTTTTTTTTAAATATTTTTTAATTGTAGATGGACACAATGTCTTTATTTTATTGCCTTGTATGTGGTGCTGAGGATCGAACCCAGGGCCTCACGCATGCAAGGCAAGCGCTCTACCGCTGAGCTACAATCCCAGCCCTAAAAGTTTTTTATATATCTAAAAAAATACCTTTTGACCAAAAGAAAAAAATCATGAAAAATACTTTCCAACATACATGGCAGAGAATAAAAGATTCGTAAATCAATGAAAGTCATATATAACGATTGAAAAATCAGCAGAGTATGAACAGATGTTTTAAAAAATAAAAACAGCCTTGCCTTTTAAACATACAGAAAAAAATGCTTAATCACTTCATTAAGTTAATGCGTAATCACTCCATTAAGTTTGGTTAGTAAACAAAAAATTAAGATGAGACAATACTTTCTCAAAATGGGACAACTTACAAAACTGCAACCCAGCTGGCACCTGACAAAAGGTCAAATATTACTTAACCTTACAGAATTTTCATGACACCAAGTGTGTAAACAGCAACTTGCAGAAAGAAGGGGCAAAAGGAGGATGAGTTCAGGCAAAAACCAGGGAGAGCAAAAAAGCATTTCTGAAGTAGAATGAAAAACCGAGAACACGTTCACAATGAGGCCTCCTCTCCTATGTGCAGCTTTTTATCTTATCAGAAGTAGGGAATGATACTTGAAAGAAAATCACTAAGGAGAAAAATGAAACACTCTGATTAACACCTAAGAGGGATTCTATTTTTCTGCAAAATGAGAAAAGGAAGCACTTTGCTCTCCTCTCCCTTATACCAATGCTTCCTTTGGCAGTGACAATGAGATTCAAAGTTCCTCCCTAGAGCTGCTAACAAGCAACACTCTTTGAGTAAGCAGCTTCTGAAAGATTGGCAGAGTGAATTTACAGTTAATCTCAGTTCTAGGCACATTACCAGGCTAAAGAGACCAAATGGCATAATTCATCACAAGTTGTACACCCCATAACTGGACTTATCAGACCTGGTTGTCTGAGATAGAAGAGGTCAGAACCTTTTTGTAAAAGAGACTTCAAGTTCCAATATGATCCTCCAACCTCTGAACTGCCCATTCCCCAAGAGGTTACGCAGTCAAAGGCTTCTGGCAGTTCTTGATTTCTTCCCTGCACAGAATGCCAGAGGGCCTGTTAGATCAATTTTTAATCACCTTCTTAAAATATGCATATAGTAAAACTTCAGATTATAGTAGAAAAAAGTATTAAAACTGCCAAACTTTCCAGTCTCAACCCCCTTTCCCAAAGACAATCACTGGTAGTTTTGGGGTGTTCTTCCAGAGAAATTTAAACATGTATTGGCAAAAACTGTTTTGTACCCTGCTCTTAAGAAACATTTAATATACCTTGAAGTCTTTCCTTAGCAGCATATACCCACTGACCTCATTTTTTCCAACTTCACAGCATTCCACGGATGGTTGTGTCAATGTTTTTAACCAGTTCCATCTTATACCGAAACAGGAAGCAACTTAAACAGCCAATACAAAGCCAGAACAGCAACACACGTCACATACACTGTGGCTTTCTTTTCTAACTCCTCACAGAGGAATCATGAGGTTTTAATTTCAACCAATAATGCCAAGTTATCCTCTAACAGGTGGCAGCAACTATCCTCTCCCCAAAAACATGGGGAAGAGTCTGATCCCCTACAAGTGCCAGTAATTGGTATTAAACTGTTTCACTTCTGCTGAACTGACAGGAAAAAAATGGTATCTCATTGTTTTTTGTTTGTTTTTTAAAATTTTATTTATTTTTGTAGTTGCAGGTGGACAGAATATCTTTATTTTATTTTTATGTGGTGCTGAGGATCGAACCCAGTGCCTCATGCGTGCTAGGCAAGCACGCTACCACTGCGCCACAATCCCAGCCCTGGTATCTCATTGTTTTGATGTGCATATATTTATTTATAAATGAGGTTAATATCTTTTCTCATGTTTAATGGCAATCTGTCTAACTTTGTCTTTGAATAGCCTATTCTTATACTTTGCCCATATTTGCCTTTTTATTGAATTGTCAGAGCTCTTTGCAAATTAAGGAAATTAGCCTTTTGTCTTACGTGCTGCAAATATGAGATTTAATTGCAATCACTAAATGGCATACTGAATGGAGACTTAAATTATTTTTTCCTTCTTTTATGGGAAATATTCATTCAATATCAATCTGCTGCTTACACAAAACCACAGAGAAATCAAAGATGAATGAGTCCCAGTCTTGCAGTTTGATCCGGCTTAATGCAGATTCCTCCCAACTCAAAGAGATATGGGAATGGAATTCATTTTTGATAATGCAGAGTAGTGACTTATATTAGTTTTTCATTTAGATTAAGTTTGCAGCTGCTTCAGAAAACAATAATGAATGATTATTCCACTTACTAAAAACATCAGAATCAGTCTTCTTTAATTTAGCATATTAATCATAGGTCTTTCCCTCATATTAGGCAAAAAATCATGCCCACACTAGACATGTACATTATTGCACTTTAATTTTAAAAACAGGCACATATAAAGTGAATATTTTTCTCTAGTACCATTAATACTTATTTTAACAATATTTATTTTGTTTTTGTTTGTAAAAACTATACTTTGGATAAGAATCAGAAACACTTCTTTCAAAAACCACCACATAGAGAGGACTTAGTTGAAGCGGTCTGCAGGCTCCTCAGCTTCAGAGGTCTCTTCTGCTCATACAACCAATGAGGAGACCATCCTCCTGCTATTTCAATTTCTTACTTTAGAATTCTTTTTCCTTTCTTTTCTTTTCCTTCCTTTACTTACTTTCTTTCTTTCTTTTTTTTTTTTTTTTTTTTTTGGTAGTGCTTGGAACTCTACCATTGAGTCATACCTCCAGCCAGAATTCTTTCTTAAAAAGAAAGGGAATCAAGTCACACATGAAAACAGCTTCCACCTCTCACACAGCCTCTGTCATGGCCATATGAGGCTCTCCCTGGTCTCATGGGTGGGCTCTGGGAAGGACCTCCCTGATGTAGGCAGTCCAATATTCTGCTTCTACACATACCAAACCCCTACACCAGCCTCAGCAACTGTAAAAAAGGGGATGACTGCCACCCCCAATCACATATCTTAACCTTCCTCCTTTTCCTCAGAAAGTCCTTCCCCAGCAGCAGCATCAGTAACCAGCAGGTACCGAATACTTGATGCATATAAGTATGACTGAAAGGCTTATCATGTTCACTGAATCCTTAACCATCCCCCATGAAGCAGGCACTATTAGATCATTTTAAAGATGTGGAAACAGACTCTAAGGCTTACTTTCCCAGGGCTGTTCTGACTGCTGCCCAGGAAGAAGAACAGCAGCAAATGAGGGCATTTTAGTAACGTCCACCAAAATTACAAAATGCACATCCCTATGATAAAGCAATTTCAGCACCCTCTTTTTAGATCAAAATCACCTGTAGAAGGACTGTGAGCAGAAAACCCTGAGTCCTCCAGCTCAAAGTGCATAATGCCATCCATATTCACAGCTTTGATCCCCTTAACCCTGACTCATTTTACCTACTTTACATAATATTTACATGTTAAAGTCTCAATTAATTAGAAACCATAGAATTGGGCCGAAGTGACTGATCCTTTGGTGTCTTAAAGGTGCAAGTCCCAAAGAGCATATACTTCCAAGATACAGGGTTCATTCAGCCCAAGTTCAACAGAATAATTCAAAGTAGCACTGAGCCTATGTTCCGAAAACAAGAGCAAACTGAGGGGCTACCCATGACTGAGCAAGTAGTAAGAAAGCCAAGTCTGACAGCACCAGAGGTCAGCAGGCGGGGAAGCTAAATCACCAAGGTGAGCCCAGGGGAAGGTGAACAGCTTTGGAAGTAAAGTGACACACACTGGGTGGGGTTAAGGCAAAACGGGCTCTGGGAGGAGAGAGGCCACTCACACAGTGAGACACAGTGAGGCACTGTGGGCACAGCCACAGGGAGAGTGGGACTGGTCTGTCAATAGCCACCTGAGCCAGGCCAGACTCTCCTCTCACAGACCCGAAAAAGGTGAAGGAAAAGAAAACAAAAGGGCTAATGCAAGACCATATGGCAACAGGCTTAGTAAGTAAAGCTGCTTGAGATCTTTGCAAGATCCTACTCAAAAAAACTAAAAAAGACTTCACCATGCTCATGTATGAGCCAAGAGACTGTTCTGAAACACAACAAACAAGGAAATGACACCTCTAACACAGGCTCCAAAGCTCCTTAGGAAGAAAGAACATTTTACCTAAAGGGCTGGAAGAAAAAGGCACTCTGCAAGCAACCACAACCTAGTCAACCATAGTCTAACAGAAACTGCTCAAGTCTGCACACCAGTAACAAGAGCCCCCGCTCTTCCTTCACCCAGCTCCTCCCACTGAGTATGAGTAAAACAGGCAAAAAGGCAACAACCGTCCTTATATATGATGACACTATAGGGTAACAAACTAAAAAGTCCGGTTAACAGAAACATAGCTCCCTGAGTTTTCAGAGCTGTTGCACTAGTTTACCAGTGTCCTAAATAGTACCAGGGAATGTATGGAGGGTCCTATTATTACCATTATATTATTCATTTTATTTATATATAGTTTTTTTAGTTGTTGATGGACCTTTATTTTATTCATTTACTTACATGCAGTACTGAGAATCAAACCCAGTGCCTCACACATGCTAGGCAAGTGCTCTACCGCTGAGCCACAACCCCAGCTCATTATATTCTTGCACCAGTAGTTTGAAAAGATTTGCATATCACCAAAAAAAATATTAAAACATGGGTTAATTTATTTATATTGACATAAAGGCCTATTCTAAGCAAGATAAGTTCCAGAAGCCACAAAGGCAAAGACAAATGCCCTTGACAACATAAAAGCATGACAAAAACATACCCCTTTCCAAAAAGCCACAAGATGAATGACATATTAGAGGAAAAATGCATGCATGTTGGACAGAGGGCTACTGCCCAAATTCTTTAATTTATAAATCAAATTGGGCTGACATAAAAACCTACTGAAGAATAGGCAAAGGATACACAACAGTTCAACAAAACAAAACAAACAAAAACCAGAGAAAAGAAAAAAAGACCATGAAAAGATGTTTTAACTTTACTCATGATTAAAGACATTTGAATTCCAAAGAGAAAAATAAAAGTTGTTTGTTTTTTTTTTAAAGTTCTGGGTATTGAACCCAGAGCCTCTAGTCAAGTGCTCTACCACTGACCCATACCCCAGCCCATGCGATGCAACTTTTAACCCATTAGACTTGTGGACATTTAAAAACAGCTGGCAAATGTAAACCCGAGAAATAACTGGGTAATATCTATCAACATGTAAAGGGCATTTACCTGTTGGTCCACAAATAACAGCTAAGAATTGAGCCTTCAAATATACTGTACCCACAAACTAGGTGGGTGGTGCACACCTATAATCCCAGCAACTCAGGAGGTGGAGGCAGAATATTGCTTGAGCTCAGGAGTTTGAGGCCAACCTGGGCAACTTAGGGAGACCCTGTCTCAAAATAAAATACAAAAAGGGCTGGGGATGTAGCTCAGTGAAAAGACCCCTGTGTGCCACCCAGTATCACCAATAGATAGATAGTTTTATTTATATATAAAACCCATAAATATTTATTTATATATAAACCCACAAAAACATATTAGGATTAGGATATATGTAACAAGGATGTCCAAATAAGGATTTTCTTTGCTATAGGAAAAAAAAAGGACCACCACCAAAAGGAAACTGGCTTTAAAAAAAGAGAACAAGTTGGACAGAGTCATACATTCCTGTAATCCCAGCTACTTGGAAGGCTGAGGCAGGAGGAACATAAACCCAGGAGTTTGACAACTGCCTGGCCAACACAGTGGGCCCTGTCTCAAAAAAAAAAAAAAAAAAAAAAAAAAAAAAAAAAAAAAACTATAATGAAATATTATGCAGCTATTAAAAAAAAACAGATAGCCAGGCACAGTGGCACACACCTATAATCCCAATGTCTTGAGAGGCTGAGGCAAGAGGATTGCAAGTTTGAGACCAGCCTCAGCAACTTAGTGAGGCCTTAAGCAACTTAGCGAGACCCTGTCTCAAAATAAAGAGTGGCAAGAGGTGTAGTTCAGTGGTTAAATGACCCTGGGTTCAATCCCCAGTACCAAAAAAATTTAAAAAACCAGATAGGTTTGTACGATTTGATATGGAAACAGCTCTAAAATTCAACTAAAAACAGCAAGATAGAGAATAATATGTATGCATATATGTGATTTTGTGCACATTTATCAAAAGATTAACTACAGTTGACTTTTTTTTTTTGCAGTGATGGGGATCGCACTCATGCTAGGTAAGTGCTCTACCACTGAGCTACACTGCCAGCCCCAGAGATCCATGGCTGACTCTTGAACAATGTGGGCATTAAGGGGACTGACCCCCAACACAAGTCACAAGTCTATGTATAAACTGGGCATGGTGGCACATCCTATAATCCCAGTGATTCAGGAGGCTAAGGCAGGAGGATCCCAAGTTCAAGGCCAGCTTCAGCAACTTAGTGAGGCCCTAAGCAATGTAGTGAGACCCTGTGTCTAAATAAAATATAAAAAGGGCTGGGGATGTGACTCAGTGGTTAAGCACCCCTGGGTTCAATCTCCAGTACCTCCCCCAAAAATGTGTATATATGCATGTATGTGTGTGTGTGTGTGTGTGTGTGTGTGTGTGTATAACTTCTGGCTTCCCCAAAGCTTTACAACTAATAGCCTCTTATTGATAGAAAGCCTTACTAATAACAGTAGATTAACACATTTTGTATGCTATATGTATTACATGCAGTAAAAAGCACACAAGAACCTCAAGAGATCACTTTTTACCGCTACATGCAATTTACTGGAGAGATGTGTAAAGGATTAGTGTTACACAATTATTTTAGGTGAATACTCCCAAAACTTGAGCTCACTACAATAGCAACAGGAGGTAGCTATAAAATTATTATAGCAGTACAGTACATACTACTAATTTTATGCAGTTATGACTTAATACTGCATCTTTATGTTTGTTTACATTTCTCTCAACTGCAAATGATACCATGGGCTGTGATTTTTTTGGGGGGGCGAGGTGAGTAACCAGGAATTGAACTCAACCACTGAGCCACATCCCCAGCCCTATTTTGTATTTTATTTAGAGACAAGGTCTCACTGAGTTGCTTAGTGCCTTGCTTATGCTGATGCTGGCTTTCAACTCAAGATCCTCTTGCCTCAGCTTCCCTACTGGGATTACAGGCCTGCAGCACCTGACTGGCTGTTTTAAGTTTTGAGACACATTAACTTTTTTTTTTGTTAAATATTTTTTAGTTGTAGATGGACACACTATCTTTATTTATTTATTTTTATTTTTATGTGGTGCTGAGGATCGAACCTAGTGCCTCACGCATGCAAAGCAAGCGCTCTACCACTGAGCCACAATCCCAGCCCACACATTAACTTTTTTTTTTTTTTTTTTAAATATTTTTTTAGTTGTTGATGGATCTTTATTTTATTCATTTATTATTTATATGTGGTGCTGAGGATTGAACCCAGTGCCTCACGCATGCTAGGCAAGCGCTCTACCACTGAGCCACAACCCCAGCCCCCCACACATTAACTTTTTTTAATAGATCTGTGGGTATTTTATGACAGAAAATGATAAAGACTAGTATCTACATATTTATGCATTCATGATGTATCTTTTTGTTAATTTTTTCCCTTATTTCTAAGCTACGTGCTTTGTGAGATTTTTCAAATTGTTACAAATACCAAAAAAATTTTAAACTTTCCATGAATGAGTTCAAAAAGGTGTTGCTCAAGGGTCAAATGTATGTGCTGTTAAAGCTGTTCTAGAAGGAGATTCTATTAACACTGGTCACCTTGGGAAGGGAAACATACTTCACTTTAAAACTTCTGAATCTTTTAATCACATAGTTGTATTATTCTCTCTAAATTCTTTAAAAGACATGTAGGTTTTTAACCTAAAAACAAATAGCTTTTTAAACTAAAGAATCTAAAGGAGAAAGATGGGCTGCCAATGGATAATTTTTCTATAAAGTTAACAATAATAGAGGCAAAGATAAAGAACTGTGAGGAACAATGACAGGACTGATTACTTTGACCAAAAAGTTTTAAAAATCAAAAGAAAACTTCAGAGGCAAGATATTTTTGAACAGGGCCTTGCATTTCAAAAGGAACAGATCGAACACTCCAGACAGAAGTGGCAAGAGCAGAATGCAAGCGGATGGGGTCTGGGGTGCAAGGAGCTGCATGAGTGGTACAAGAAGGCATGTGACAGAGGACTGCCATAGGATGGAGGCCCTTGAGCACTTGATTAGAAAATGCAGACGAATTCTCAAGGCAGTCACTGTGAATGTGAGTCCAGAGGATCTGACAGGACTTGGGAGACAGGTATGACATCCACTTTGAGGGGCAAGGAGTTCAGCCAGGACAAGCTGAGTCTAGGCTTCCCACCGGGAAATGGGAAACATGGGGCAGGAGAGAAACAGATACTGATTGGGAAGTGACCAAAAACTGGACCGAGGATGTTGATAAAAGATAAGGCTCCTCAGGGAGAGAAAACAGAAGAGAACAGGGAACAGAAAAAGGTGCCTGCTCCTTATAAAAGGTACTCTAACACAGTACTGATGAAAAAATGTACCACTCACACCTAGCTCTCTCCTGAAACAGCATTTCCACTGACTAGTATCAAAAGTAAAACTGGGGCTGGGATTGTAGCTCAGCGGTAGCGCGCTTGCCTCGCATGCGTGAGGCCCTGGGTTCGATCCTCAGCACCACATACAAAGCAATAAAATAAAGACATTGTGTCCATCAACAACTAAAAAAATAAAAAGTAAAACTGTCAGCTGGGCATGGTGGCACAGGCCTATAATCCCAGCAGCTTGGGAGGCTGAGGCAGGAGGATTGCAAATTCAAAGCCAGCCTCAGCAACTTAGCGAGACTCTATCTCCAAAAAAAAAAAAAAGGCTGAGGATGTGGCTTAGTGGTTAAGCACCCCAGGTTCAATCCCTGGTGGTGGTGGTATGGGGGTTAACTCTGCATCATGTATTCTGCTAGTGAGAAAACTGGACAACAAAAACTAGTAACATCCTGTCACATTGCTGATCCATGCTACAGAGAACTTACAGACAAGAAGGGACTCAAATGTCACCCGGGCACAACACCCCCATGGGCTTGGAAGTCCCCTCTGCAATATTCTTGGATAAAGCCTTGGAACCATTTCCCCATGACAACCAGAACTAAAGCAAAAGAGTACAAGACTAAGGGACTGGAGTTGTGCTGGTTTTGTGAGCTTCACAAGCCTCAGAGCTTTCCCACTCCCAGGCAGCTCTGAGGACAGAGACAGAGGGGCTCTCATCATGGGGTCAGCTAATGTAACCTAAACCAAGCTAGTGATTCAAGATCCATGTACTGTTACCATAGCTGTACTACTGGCTCTCAACCGTTCCTGCTGAAGACCCCCTGAGATATAGGACAGTCTCTAACAAAAGGCAAAATCTAGCAAGGTGGCTTATTCCCACCTAACCTGAAAATGCTATAATTTGTTCCACAAGATGCTACACTTCCTTTAAAAATATCCAGTTACACTTCCAAGAAAGGAAAGTAAGGTTACAAATTTGGAAGTTGTTTAAGGCACCAGGAGGTACCCATTATTCTCAGTCAAGATGTTCATGATTCCAAACCCAGATTTGCACCTGCTGGCTTCAGTCAGTCACTTGCTGACACCTGAGACACAGCTAAAACTAAGCTTTCTCCATCAGACACTGAAGATCCCTAATTTTCACTCATATAAAGTCTTTAAAAAAGACCACAGATTGAAGCAGCGGAGACGAAAGGCATGGTAACAGCAGTAACAACTATATAAAAATAACTTTTCTAGATATTTCTGCCCGGGTCTAGATCAAAACTAAAATTGAGCTGTCATGAGCTACAATCTAATCCTTTGGAAAGCAGCAACAGCCGAATAGCACCAGGGCTGCACGAAACATTCTGGTGCTACTGAAACCCAACGCAAGAAAAAATAAAAAATAAAAAAAATGGCATTCTGTGATGGATATTCATGAAGCACTCATCCTAATTTAAAGGAAAACAAGTTTAGAGTTCTTACTGCATTAATTCATGTGAGCCTGAAAGAACATTTTTATCCAAACTGTTACATTTCCTACCAAGGCGTTAACATTCTCCAGGTCTGCTCAGATACACTAATTTTGAGAGGCTGCAATTTGTCTTAGTCGATGCAAAACATCAGAAGCTGCTTCTGAGCCTTCCAAGCAGGAGAGGAATGACCTCTTTAACTTTACTTGCAACAGTAAGAACTGTTATTCAGCTCCTACTGTGTACAGTGCTCTAAGTAAGCTCTTTAGTTGATCACGGAATCTTCCTGACAACAAAGAGACAATTGTCACAAGTATTCCCCTTCTACAGATGAAGAAACTTTCCCTAGTTCACTCAGTTAATGACTGGCTCAGCCAGGATTTGAACCTAGATATGTCATTCTCAAGAGTCAGAACTTCTACCTCCTGTAAGACTTTAAGCTGGGTGTGTTGATGAAAGCCTGTAATCTCGGCAGCTCGAGAGGCTGAGACAGCAGGATCACAAGCTTGAGGACAGCCTGCGTGACTTCACAAGACTCCGTCTCAAAAAATTTTTAAAAAGGCTTATAAAAAATAAAAAGGGCTGGAGAGAGCTCAGTGGTAAAGTGCCCCTGGGTTCCCCAGCACCACTTGTACACACAAAAGCAGGGTTTTTATTGGTGCTGAATTCTTAATGATCAACTTCAACTGGAAAGAGAATTCTCATTTAAGGATGTACTACATGGATAAAGTCAGGCTAAGTCTGACATGGCAATAATTACGATCACAATAATATTATCCTTCAAATGGTTTGCTGCCATTTCTCTATGAAATGTTCATTCTTTTTACTGTTAGTGAAGTAAGCAAAAAGATATTCCAAATTCTTTTTCTTTTTGTTATGGGGTTTCACAAGGTTGCCCAAGCTGGCCTTGAACTCCTAGGTTCAAGCAATCCTCCTACCTTAGCCTCCCAACTAGCTGGGACTGCAGGTGTGTTCCACCATGCCCTGCCAGATGTTTCAAATTCTAATCTCAAATTGAAAGGCTTTGTTTCAGGTAAAAGAATAAACTTTCTTAAGGCAAAGAATGCAACATAAAAATTAAGGAGTAGCACCTTATCTGCTCAACCACTGGCATTTCAGGGGCACTGGACCTGGAAAATACATTATGTTCTGCCTCTTATGACAAAAGGATTAGAAAGCTCACCTGGAATTGCATTCTTCCATGAGGTTTTCCATGCCATCAACATCAATCAGAAAATAACCATTAGAAACTTAACTGCGTTCAGTTGATGACCTTCACTAAGCTAAATTCAGCAGTTTGTCAGCTACAAAACATTAAATGGACACGATTAACAAGTTTGAAAAACATTAAGCAGAATTTAAAGTAAAGCAACATGAAAATTAATGAGAATAAAATATAATGATGGTATTCTAGATTTATGATACTGACATTTTTGACAAGTGCTTCAACTGCAAGGCAGATACAGAGCCATGCTGAAACCCACAACTTGGGATGCACACAGTCCAGTAGGCTATCATTCCCACCCTTTGATAAAGTTACACCCAACGACCATGTATTAAGCAGTTGCTAGGTAGTGCAAATTTTACCACCTCATTTGTATTTCATTTTCATTTAAAAACCCATATCAATCCTATGAAAGGGACTTTATTATCCCACATACTACAAATAAGAAATGGAGAGTCAGAGACATCTGATAAATTGCTCAAGTTCACAGAGCTAGTAAGTAGCCTTCAAACCAAGGTGTCATTGCAAAGCTGATGATCTTTCCCTACATCCTCCAACTGAAGAATTATGACTTTTTTCTTTTCCTGTGATCAGGAATAAACATTTTAATGTTTGTAAGATTCATTTTGAGCTTTTTGTACCCCAAGAATGAAAGCTGAAAACATCCACCTTAAATGGCATATCAGTTAAACAAGATAGAGAACACTGATAACTAATAAAGAGCTTCTCCTTTAAGAAAAAAAGTTAAGAAAAGTTGTTTACCAACAAAAATCAGGAAGTATCTGAATATCTATTTTAAAAATCCAGCACTTTACTAGAAGGGCTCTGAGAGAAGTATTAAAATCCAGTGCCCTTAAAAAAGCTCCCACTCCAGCTGGGACAAGAATAAGCTCAATAACCAAGGAACAAGTGCTGGATCTGAGTGCCACAAAGGCATGGGGGTAGGGCAGTCAGGGAACACCCTCTGAAGGAAGTATGTCTTCAGCAGGGGCTTGAAGGAAGTGAAATAGAGAATGTGCACAGAGGAGAGGAACAACAGGGCCAAAGCCCAAGAGGCAGTCATGACTTGGCTTCTGCTGGGGCCAAACTTGGAGAAGAAGCAGGGAATAAGATTCAGGCAGGTGGGGTGGGACCAGACCAAGGAGAGCCCTGGAGGAACAGGGCATGACACCAATCAGCTTTGTATAGTGGTATGAGTACCAATGCCTCCTAGCTGATCCCCCGGCCTCCAGCCTCTCCCTTCCGGCTCTAGCACACGAACCACCCCTTGTCTCCTGTTGCTCACCAATGCCTTTAGAATAGTTTCAACTTTGGCCTACTGTTCAAGTTCTTTCTGGAACCAGCCCCAACCAATCTTTCCTCCTACTCCTCTCCTACATGAGCCCTTTTCTGCCAGGAGACTGGTCTAGTCACTAACTCCACAGGATCACTGGGGCTGACTCCTCTTTTCCTATCTGAAGCCTACTCATCCTTTAACACCCAGCTCAAATCCTGCCCCCTCACTAAGCCCTCCCTGACCACTGCACCTACAGTGACCTCCATCTCGCCGCCTTAATTCTACAGCACACAGCCTTGTCTAGTCAAAATTACCTTTTCACAGGTAATGTCTTGGCACCTAATGTAAAGCTGTTTGGAGACTAAGCGTGCCTTCAATTACTTTCCCCCACCCACCACATGGAACAGCATCTTGACATTTAATAAGCAAGAAAGCGCTCAACTATTTTTTGACTTCCTATAGTAAGTTTGGCGTTAGCATAAAGGAAGGATGGGGGAGGGGAAACCTCTGGAGTCTGCGACCAGCTAAGAAAACTGTTGCAATAATCCAGATGTGAAGCAAAGAGGGCCTGGACTAGGGAACAAAGAGAAAATGGGCAAATATAAACAAAATGCATGCAAAGGCTCTGTGGAATGTGATTAACTAAAACTAGAGACAACAGCAAGGGATGAAGGATGATTACGGTGAGGTTTAGAAAACGCTGCTCGTAGTCATTTTAAACGTGTCTGGAACAAAAGTGCATTAAGTGGCTAAAGTCCACATTTGCAAAAAAGTCTTCAGTGAAGCTGCCGAGTGTCTTCAACCCTTTCAACTCCAGCCCTTTCAATTCCAGGCTTACACAGCGTGGCAGCGCTGGAAGGGTCCTTAGAGGGCTAGTCTAAACCCTCAGTTCTCACATGGGGAAACTGAGACCCAGCGTGGAAGAGACTTGCTAAAAGACTCAAGACAAGAGACTCCCTGACTAGTGCCACCCCAAAGCGTGGCCACTTGGCGTAGAAGGACACTGTTTACAGCCCCCGGGGCCAGTGTGCCTTCGGAATGGCAAGACCGACTGAGCGCGAGAGTGACCATGGAGACCTCCGGGGCCAAGCACAACCCGCCGCCGCCTGTTTACCTGGAGAAAGGCGGTGGCGTGAGGCAACCGCTTCTTGGCAGCCACACTCGGGGCGACCCCCGACCGGCCGGGCTCTCCAGGGGCCTCAAACACCCAAACCCCCGCCCCCGGCACAACAGGGAGCAACCCTGGGGGCGATGGGCCCGGAAGCGAGGATCCCGAGACGCCCGGGGCGGAGGCTGAGCAGCGCAGGGCAGCCGCCTCAGCGCGACCCTCCGCCCGGTCAGCGGCGCCCGGGCTCCGGGGCCGAGCACGGCCGCCCCTCGGGGCGCGCGCCTGGCCCAAGCAGGTGCCCGGGCCTGCCGACCCCGCCCGGCCTCGGCTCCCGCCGGCGCCGCCCGCCCACCCACCGGCCCGCGGGACTGACCAGGCGAGGAGACGCCCGCCCCGCCGCGCCCAGGGGGAGCCGGACAGCGGCCCGGGGGCTGCCCCCCGTCCTGCCGGCCCCGCCGCGCCTCGCCCGCAGCCCGCCGCCCCCGGCCGGCGCGCCTCACCTGCCCAGAGCGCCGCGCTCACATCGCCCGCCCGCGGCGCCCCCTCCGCCGCCGCCGGCGCCAGGCCCGTCCCCGCCGCTCCGGCTGCCGCCCCTGCCCGCGCCCCCCGCCCCCGGAAGCGCTTCCCGGCCCCGCCCACCCGGCGCCCGCGCTTCCGGGCAGGCGCGCTCTGGGGTGGCGGCGCGGCTGCGGGCCCCTCTAGCCACGGCCGGGGGTCGGAATCTAGCCGGGCCCTCGCCCTCGACTCTGGCCTTGGCTGCCGACGGGCAGGCGGACGGGAGGAGGCAGCCCTAGCCTCGACCTCGGAGTCCCGACTCCGGAGGGGCGCCGGCTCCGCGCACCGAGGCCTTCCGCCCGCCCTCTCTTCGGCGCCCTCTGCCGGCGAGAGGAGGGCTCGGCCGCGGGGCGCTCCCGGGGCTCCCAGACCCTGGCCTGCCAGCGCTGGGGCTGCCCCTCACTCTGCAGCCTGTAGGGCGCCTCTTCCCCGCCCGAGCCGCGCTTGACGGGCAGCTGAAGGCATTAAGGTGCAGTGGTCACTTGTCACCGTGGTCAGGTTTTCTCTCCCTCAAAATGGAGACAGTTCCCAACAGGGGGTTATAAAACTCAGGTCACCAAACAGGCCCTCAATAGTGTGCATTTCCAGACCTTGAAGACCTCACCTGGCATTTTCCTCTAAGCTTCAGACGAATTTAGTACCCTTTGAAGAGCTTCCCTTTGGATTTGGGTGGACTCCTCAGCGTTTGTGGCAGAGATCTTTTTTCTGACTTTGTAATAAAAATAAACTCTAGGAGTCAGAGATACCAGCTCCTCTACAAGATCAAAAAGTGAGACTTTCTGATGCCACCTAATCCTCTACAAGCAACTCTCTGCAGGGTGGGTGGGGGGTCATCCCCCCAAAACGACAGCCACCCTTGGTCAAACACTGCCGGGCACTGTGTGTAGACACTATAGATATGGCCTCCTTTAATATACAACCCAAGGAGATAGCAATCTATTTTATTGTTGTTATCCATTTTATTCAGGAGGGAACCGAGGCACAGAGATTGAGTGACTTATCTGAAGTCATACAACTAGTAAATGGCAGAATGTGTATTCAGTTCCTTTTTCTCTAGCTTCAGACTTTCTTATGGCAACAGAACATTCCAAACAGATTTTGAGGTAGGCACCTGGGGCAGACAAACAGACTTGCTCACTAACTGCTATTCTGGTCTGGCCAGGTTTCCATAGGACCACTGGGCTGATTCACATACCCACACCAATCAGTGAGTTCCTGATTCCCTACAGACCAGCCCTGCGCCTCATCACTTTAACTCATTTTTGCTAAATTTGTTGGTAAGAGTTGGGGCTACTCTCGGCAGGCCCTGGTTCAGTATTTGTATATCATTAAGGACCATAAAGACCAAAATGTTCTTAAGTATTTGACATTTCTGCCAAGCACCTCAAAGTTGTCCATCTACCACTACTGGTACTACTTGGCTTTGGTTCACCTTGCAACCCCCAGGGTTTGGCTAAACCTACTGTCTGTATCTAAGTCTTTAAAGAACACACATGACTCACGTGTCTCCCTTAAACAAAAAATTGCTCGAAATATTAGTAGTCTCCTCATTCTTGCTCCCTTCCGGAGGACATACTGGTGTCCCCTTCCACCTGCCTCCTACCTGCATAGTACTGAGCCAGCAGGGGGAGCCTGTCTCTCTAAACAGATCCAAGCTGTCCACTGACCCCTAGAATATCCCAGTGGGTGAGGGTTCCACCAGCTGCCTCTGCAGAATATGGGGGAACATTTCCCCTGGTCCAGGAAAAGCCCTCTTCCTTGGAGACCCCTCTGGCCTCCAGATGGGTCCCTCCTCCCTCTGACCTGAACACTTGCTGACACCCACTGGGCCCAGGTATGCTTCCCCACATAAATTTCTTCTTGGTCTGCTCTCTCCTGTTTTCCTGCTGGTTCTCCAACACTGCCCCTTGCAGTTGGCTCTCCTGTCACTCTGCACTTCTGCTTGTAGGAATCACAGTGGTAATTGATTACTTGTACAGTAGTGTGCTTAGCATTTGTATCCCTCATCACTAGTCTGTAAACTCTGTAAGGATAAGAATTTGTCTGACTTTTTCCCTGCACAGTGCTTAGTACTTCAATATTTGTTGAATAAATAATGAGGAGCTACTTGTTTTTGCTTCTAAGTCTATGTTCCTGAGGGAATAGACTATTTTATTGATCCATTTTCTCTGTATCCTGTAGAGAACCTGGTACTGAATGGGCAGCACTAGCCATTTGCTGAATGAAATAATGAATGAATGAATGAATGAATGAATGAATGAAGAGACTGAAATGCCCCATTTAGCTGCATCATGCCTTAGATGGGTCTCCCCATCAGTGTAAATGGTTTCTTGGTCCCAACCAGCCTCTATCATTGCCAGACTCCTAAGAATGATAGGCAAGAAATCCTTTTCACATTCATAGGGCATACTCAACTGAAATATACAGTTTTTCAGAAAATCTGCATCAGCCTCTCTATTCAGTTCCTGCAGAGTATACACCTTCCTGATTTAAAAGAGTGACTTTGCTTCTGGGGTTGGGGCACACAAATCTATGCAGGACCAGTCTTGCCTTTTCCTCAAGAGTCATTGATTGCAAATTCCATACCTACACTCACACATACTCTGGTAGGTATCTATGGTGGTTGTAGTGCTGTGTGCTGACTAAGAAAACTGAGATGCTGGGCATAGTGGCAATGCCTGTAATCCCAGTGACTTAGGATGCTGAGGCAGGAGGATCCCAAGTTCAAGGCCAGCCTAGCAAAATTGGGGAAACTTTGTCTCAAAATGAAAAATAAAAAGAATTAAGGATGAAACTCAGAGCACTTGCTTAGCATGTATGAAGTTCTGTGTTCAATCCTTAGCATTTTTAAAGAGACAGAGAGAGAGAAGAAAGAAAGAAAAATGGTGGGAGTAGTAGCTTGGAGGCTGGAGGAGGTGTCTTTGTCTTTACAAGTCAGAGTTTCTTTGGGTGAATTACTTAATCTTTTCAACTTTTTCTTAAAGTGGGGACTAGTGTCACTGAATTTATTTAATAAAGAAAACACATTTTATTAAAATTTAAACATTTCTGGAACCCAAAGACAATCTACCATCAAAGTGTATGTTAAATTTGGTTGGTTTTGCCCTGAACATGGTCATAAAATCCAGAGTCTATCTCAGAATCAAAGGCCTTCTTTCCCGCAGTGTCTTAAGGTGAGCTGCTACAGTCACATTGTTTTCTCTCCCAGGCAGTCAGGAAAGCAAAGACATCTGCCCAGATCTAGCCTGTTTAGAAAGGTGGCTGTGCTGAGTGTTTTAAGCAGGCAGAAACCCGCTGGGCACACCCTGGATTTCAATGAAGTGAGCAAGCTGCACGTGAAGAGCATTCATGCCGCCACATGTGTTTAATGTAAAGCCAACATCCTGTCCATCAAACTTCAGACCAGAAACACTGCTTGCCTCAGAAGTCAGAGGGCTTTGCAGGATGACTTTGATGACCAAGGCTTTTTAAAAAGATTCCCAGGAAGATAGAACCTTTCCCCCAACCCCCAAGTAAATTTCCCTAGAGCAAATAGTTCCATTGACCTTAGAGGCGACTTCTGGGCTTTCTTCAGAGTTGAAAGCCAGTTAAAAATAAAAGTCATGGCATCTGATTGCTTAAAGGCCTCACTGACAATTTCAAATATGAGGATCTGGAGAGCGGGCCTCTCTTTAATTTCTCTCCCTGTTTTTCCCTGCTTCTGCTAGTTCTTTATTTCTTTTCTCCTTACAACAGAATCAGGATGGAGAGCCCTTTGGGAATAGAATCCCAGGAATTGGAGAAGAGGGAGGAGAGTCTGCATTTTTTGTTGTTTTGTTTTTTGTTTTTCTTTTAATCAACTTTAATGAGGTAAAATGAGTCTTGACCAATGTCTATACTTGTTCACTGCCACCAAGATCTCTGCTTTTTTGAGTCTTGCCTTTCTTCATGGCTGAGCATTCACAGACCGTTCTGCATCTGATATTGATCCTGCTTCCTAGGGTCTCCATGAATCCTCACCTTGTTTATTCAGGCTGTAGAAATAGTAACCGAGGGAGTCCTAACAGGAGAGGCGAGGTTACCACGCTGCAATTGGAATCAGTTGGCGGTGGAGCTGTGCTGTGCCCGGGAGGCCCTGTCATGAGAACCACTGGCTAGTAACAAACATTGCTGTCAGTGCTGAGGATTTAGAAGTGGACAAGGAAAAAAAAAATTTATGCTTTTTTATTTTTTCGTTGTCAATGGGCCTTTATGTTTATTTATTTATTTATATGCCGTGCTGAGACTCAAACCCAGTGCCTCATACATGCTATCCTTGAGGCACAACCCCAGTCCCAAAATTCATGCTCTTAAGGAGTATACATGCTACTGTGTTCTCATGGAAAAGAAAATCATGAACTGTCAACATTGTGACATAGTAGGTGGTGAGAAGGGCTATGGAAAAATAAACAAGGAAAAGGGAAAGGGAGAAGAAAAATGCATCTCCAATGATTACTCTGAATAGCTACCATATTTCTAATTTTCCCCTTCTATGTCAAATGAGATGCTCATGGATGCCAGTGAGCAGGGCTTGTGGCATTACCTGCCTTCCTGACAATCTTCCTCCCTAGATATTGAGCTAGGAAGCCCATGTACCTGCCCTGCTCTGATTGGTCCTCTTCTCCAAGGCTTCTTGGGGATCCGCCCCTCACCAGTTCCTATGTCTCTAATGTCCCCTGGTCTCAGCTCTGTAGTCTTGTCCACTGTCCCTGGCCCATCACTCTGTTACAATTCAATTCTTCTGCCATTACTAGACACTTGACTTCATGGTATTCCCAAGACTGGGTAAACATCGTAAAAACCTTGAGACCCTGGGCAAGTTATTTTCTCCGAACTGCCATTTTCTCATCTATTAAATGGACATGGTAATGGTACCAGCCCCAAATAGTTATTGGGAGGATCCATGAGAAAACAGAGGTGGTTTGCAGAGCCCCGCACTCAGTGGGTTCTGAGTCAATAGGAGCTGTTAACTTATGTGGGACTGAACGGATGGCAGAGATGCAGGGGACAGCACAGGGTGGGGTGTGCTCTGGTTTTTCTCCCCCTGCCCTCCTCCAGGCCTCCCCTCGTCCATCCCTGACAGGCTGTCATTCTCTGCTCCTCTTTCATCATGGAGCTTAGCTCAGTGGAATCTTTGCCTCTGGCCACTTAATGAGAAAACTCTTCAACTGATCTGCCCCTCCTTTTCTCCCTCCTACCTTGTCGCCTGAAGAACAGTCTCTGTTCAAAGAGAGGGCTGCCTTGTCAGTTAAGACTAGAGAAGGCTGGGCTATCTTGATTTTTTTCTTTATTTTTAATGCTCTAGTTTGAAAGACACTTGTTTTTTCCTCTTTGAGACTAAGTAGCCTTTTGGAACTCCCAGAAACCTTAGTGTTCAAAGCCCAAACGTGCAATTCATCTTGGGGATGCCCCACACAGAGAATCTCAGTGCTTCTGCCTCCAGCTCTTCTCTTGGCTGGAACCGAAGTAACTTTTTTTCCAGCATGGAAGCCTGGCTGTAATGACGATTTTTAATGAGAGACTTTACTTAATACCCACCTCCCGTATCCATGGGAGATTTGGTTAAGTGGGTAACTTACGTCCATCCTTTTTGGCAGAAGTCTTATTGGGGTGG
Organism: Geosciurus inauris; assembly: GCA_004024805.1. Taxonomy (NCBI): domain Eukaryota; kingdom Metazoa; phylum Chordata; class Mammalia; order Rodentia; family Sciuridae; genus Geosciurus; species Geosciurus inauris. The sequence continues at coordinate 36,556 of PVHX01010907.1, forward strand.
CTCAACTTCTGTTCAAGCAGCAAGTTGAGGATACAGTTTCCTTGGTCAAAACTCAGTGAACAAAGATAAGATACTCAGCTTCTCTGAACATCTGTTTCCTCATGTGTAAGACAGAGATAATAATTATTCTGATCCAAGGGTTGCTGGGAGTAGTACAATGAGATAGTGACTCTACAGCACTTCACAAAGTGCCTGGTGTACGATCAACATGCAATGGACAGTTGTTCTGTGTTCACATTGGGGTTTGCTAGGATAAGTCTTCTCCATCATGTCCAACTTACCTGGCAACTATCACACCAAGTGGGGACATCTGCTGACTCATCCATCAGGCATAAGTAGCTGAACAATGGGACCTTATCCTGTTCAACCACAGTGTTTTTTTTTAAAATATTTTTTTAGTTGTAGATGGATACAATATCTTTATTTATTTTTATGTGGTGCTAAGGATCGAACCCAGTGCCTCATGCATGCAAGGCAAGCACTCTACCACTGAGCTACAACTCCAGCCCTCAACCACAGTTCTTAAAAGATACCACCAGCATTTCCTGTTGTCAGAGGCTTCCTGTGACTTGAGAACAGGGTCTGTGGATTGTTTCCCACTAAGTTCCCTATGTCTAGTACCAGGCCATGCACAAGGTAAATGCTCAATAAATGTTTTAAACCAAGGAACAGTGGAGGGACAAAAAGAGGTCAGGTTCCCCTTCCCCTGGGATGAGATGGCTCAGAGCTAGAGGACACCAATTGAGAGCCCTCCTGAGTGGACAGCCTTCCAACATCCTGCTAAAGGCAGGCCAGCCCTACATACCTGCCCTCCTTGGTCTTCACTCCAACAGCTTTTCAAAACTACTGCTCACTTTGTCTTTCTCTAGAGCTGAAAAGCCAGCAGAGTCCACTGCTACGAGATGATCCATAGCAGAGCCCCAGGAGTTAAGGGCTGTGTGTAATGGACCTCACTCTCTCTTCCAATGGCAGAGTCCATAGTCACCTGGAGCTGCCTCCTATCCAACAATCTTGTACCAATAATATGCCCTAGGACATTGGACATACCCATTGGGCAGCTATTCCTTCCAGCCTCTGAGTCCCTTCGTCTGTTAAATTTCCTCAACAGAAAGTCCTTTCTGAATTCTAAAGCACCTTCCAAAGGGCCTAACCTTACTCCTCTCAATCAAGAAACTCAGAAACTCAGAAGAAAGACTCGGAGGCCAAAATGTGAGTGTGGCCCCTTCTCTGCTCAACAGAGTGAAGCTACATTGTTTGGCCCCTGAATCTCTCTAAATATAATAGCTTGCTGGTGTCACCTCCTGTAGATGGGAATGCTGTTTTTAGCAGGATGAGGACTGGGTATGACAATTTCAGTCACAGCTAACACAGTCTGCTGTGGGGTATGGTACTGTAATGGAGCTTGAACTGCAATTTTGAAGACCATTTAAAGACAAATGAGGCCTGGGGATGTAGCACAGGGGTAATGTGCTTGCCTAGCGCTTTAGGGCCTGAGTTTCATCCCCAGTACCACAAACAAACAAACAAAAACAAAATAACAAACTAAAACAAAGAGCAATGAATTAAAAATAATGTTGGGACTACAACCACAAGCAATGTGGATGAATCTCAGAAACATAACATTGAGTGAAAAAAGTTAGAGGCAAAAGTGTATTTGCTACGTGATTCCATTGATGTAGAGTTTCAAGACAGCAAAACTAACCTATGATCCCACTGGTCAGGGCAGGTTTCCCTTGGCAAGAGGAACGAGGGCACTGTGAGAACCATGCTTTTTGGTCCGGGTGTGGCGACATGAGTGTGTTCGTTTTGTGAGAATTCACTGAGCTAGCTGTACATGTATGATTTGGATTCTATAGTATGTGTGGCTGGCAGGAAATCCTGAGGTCCAGGAATGAATCATAATGATAAAACAAACTTTGGTGTAAGTTTATGTTTAAAGGAACTCACGGGGCTGGGGCTGTAGCTCAGTGGTAGAGCGCTTGCCTAGCATGCGTGAGGCACTGGGTTCGATTCTCAGCACCACATATAAATAATAAATGAATAAAATAAAAAGATCCATCAACAACTGAAAAAAAATTTAAAAAAAAAGAACTCACAGAGCAACAAAAAGAGGAGCACACCAATACAGCTCTCCTGTGCCCACAGGGCCATGAATTCTCCCACAAGAAAACTTTCCTTTCCTAGCAAATGGAGGGAGAGACTCTTACCCAGAATCTCTTGCTTGGAACCCTGTCTGTACAAGTCCTATGTCATCCCCTCGGAGGGAGGCCAGGGGTCAGTAGCTGCTAGACAGTACAGCTGTTGCTGGCCAAAAAGGAGCATGTAGCCACTTTGCCTGGAGCAGATTGGGGCCATATTTGGGGAGGGGCTCCCAATCTCAGGTTTGGAGGCTGCCCTTCCACCCATAAGTGCCACTCTGATCACAGGACAAGCTGTCCCCTAGGCCTTCTGTAAAATGACAAGTCAACTTTCATTTTGCCCAAGGCAGAGGGGTTCTTTGGGGTCCAGACTTTGAAAGGGGCAGTTTGTGACTCTGATAAGATTACTCAAAGAACAAGGAAAAGTCTGTGTTTTTAAAGTCAGCCAAGCTAGTCATTTCTCTAAGTCGAAAAAGAAAAGACAGCCTGAACTCCTCTGTTTACAGAGGGTGGAGGGGCCTGCAGGAGAAGCAGCTCGACTATGGGGGCAACCACTCTGGTTTGCCACCCGAGTTCAATTCCTGATCTGGGCACCACTCGCTAGCTGTGACAGCTGCTCATGGGTAGCAGAGAAGCGGCAAGGGCCCCTCAATGGGTCAGCCCATTTCAGTTCTCAGGAGGGGAGAAACTGGAATGTGACAAAGCCAACCTTCATTACTTTGCCATTTCTGAAGCAGCTCCTGGCTTAGGAGAGGCTGGCAATGAAAAATCTGTGAAGGACGATTGACTCTGTAAGGGGGAACACAATCAGCAACAGTACAGTTTCAGACATTTCTAACTCTTACCAGAAGAATTTGATGTTCATATCTGGACAAGTATTTTGGTCTCCCTAGTCTCTCACCTTGTGGGTGCCACACCTGTGTCTGCCTCTCGACCTCAGGAGACTGTTCGGACTTCAATTGAACAAATGTTTATCAGGTGCCAAGTGGGTGAAGGCCCTGGGCTGCAAGGAACACAGAAATAAGCTGGTCATTGCACCCTCTGGTCCTCACAGAGCTAGGAATGTGCATATAAAGGAGGCCTGCCTGAGGACCCACCCTGAACTTCATGAGGCTTCTAAGGAGGGACAGATGCTGCGGGTCTGGAAGAAGAGTGAATGTTTCTTAGAGGAGGTGGCCTTAGAAATAGCCTTGACTAGTGGGCAGGATTCTGGCAGGAAGAGAGAACGGAGTGGGTGTCCCCAGTGGAGAGAACAGCAGTAGCAATGCTTATGGATACCAGGAAGTTGAGGGAAAGTCCAAGGAAGATGAGATTTGGCTGGAGAGTACAGTAGGTAGGATGGAGAAATAGGAGAGGAACCATCCGGAAAAGAAGTCTAAGCACGCCTGTAATCCCTGCACTTTGGGAGGCTGAGACAGGAGAATCGGGAGTTCAAAGCCAGCCTTAGCAATGGCGAGGTGCTAAGCAACTCAGTGAGACCCTGTCTCTACATAAAACACAAAATAGGGCTGGGGACGTGGCTCAGTGGTCAAGTGCCCCTGAGTTCAATCCGCAGTACCAAAAAATAAAAAAAAAATTTAAAAAAAAGAAGTCTAAGCACATAGTCTGGAAAGCTTTGGTCTGTGCTTTGGTGGGAAATGGGAATTCCCTGGGATTTCTAGCAGGCTAGACTGGAGGGAAAGTGAGGCACGTAGGTGGGTATAGGGTGGAGGAGAGCAAGAGCGAGCAGGCCGATGCAAGAAGTGACAGAGGAGGCGGCGGGCTGCCGACAGCCACCCACAGTCTAGCGTCAGGCTTAATGTCATGTGTAGGAGGGGAAGGGGTTTATAAGATTCTCTGCCACCCACCCCTCCCCTTAAGACCATCACAGAGAGAAGGGGGTGAGTGTTGCCCATTCTGGGGACTATGGCAATTTTTCAACTGTATTAAAGGAACCGCTAATTAAAGGGTTATGACCAGTGTCAGAAGGAAAAAATCCTATGGAAGTATGTCAAGTTTAGAAGGCGCCTCTGTTCTCAGACAGCTCTAGGTTAACAGGTCCCTATTAGGCTGCAGGAGTTGGGTTTGCCCTGTTTCATCACTGACTTCAAACTTGACCTACCTGGGCTCCTGGTGGCTCCACCTTCCAGGAACCTGCTCCACACCCAGGAGACCACATTGGCAAGCCTGTTACTAGTCATTCAACCCATGTAGGGAATGCAGCACAAACACCATGTCCTAGGTCACGTCATCCTTTTGGATTTATCTTCCTGACAGCTCTGATCACCACCTACTAAATCAAATCCACACTCCTTGGCCTGAGATCTGTAGCATGTCACGACCTTGTGCAGCAACATGGTGCAATTATTGTGAGCTTGGGCACTGGAGTCAGATGACCTAGTTAAAATTCCAGCTCTGCCACTTATTTAAACTCTCTGAGCCTCAGTTTCCCTTTACCTTTCAAGCCGGGTTGTAGTGAAGATCTAATGAGGTGTTACACATAAAGAGCAGAGCACGGAGCTTGGCACAAGCGAATGCTCAGTAGTTGATGTCCATTACCATGGTAACCACTGGCTCCTCCCATTCCCACAGCTACTGCAGCCCGCTCCCGCTGTCCAGCTCTGTGCCTCTCTTCACTTTTCCCTCTGGGCATGATGGTCTTTTCCTCACTCCAGTCCACATTTCCACGGGCCAGAATCCACCCACTCCTCCTGAATGTTCCCGGTCACCCTGCCCCTCTTGTCTGTGGCCCTTCTCCTTAGCATTAGAGAGCTATCAGTCTTACCTGTCTCTAGAATGTGGACTCCAGGAGGGCAGAAATTTTAAAAAATCCATTTTATTTACAGATATATCCCCAGTGCCTGGAATAGCACATAGTATTAGGCTCTTTTGTGGGTTTTTCTTTTTGTTTGAGGGGAGGGTGGACATGGGGGGGAGCATGCCTCTGTTTCCTTGACAGAGCACTCTGTGAGAAGCTAGTACTGATTTATTCTGTAGCTTCTGTGAATCACCATGCTGAACCATGGTGGATGGAATCTGAGAAAACGGTTCTGCTCAAATAGAGAAATAGGGAAGTCCTGGGAGGCACAAACAGGAGTCTTGAAGGAAAGGGAAGGCAATGAGGTAATGATAAGTGATGAGTTAACAGAAAAATCTCAAAAAGCAGGTGAGATTGAGGGCAGCTCCACACCTATTTCAGGAAAAGGCCATAACTAGGGTCTGTCTAGATCTGTTAAGCTCAGTGACTCAGGCCTCAACCACAGCTCTGAGTGTCCCAGCTAGTGTCTAAGGTTAGCTCTGTTTGAAAATTGTTCTCTTTAAGTTAATGGTTAAATCTCACTTATAGGTCTGGATTCAAAGGTTTAGCTAATTATATGATGTAAGTAGCAAAGGACCTACCAATTTCTTTGGTATTTGGAGGAAATACCAATTTGTCTACTGGAGGGATTTTCACAACCCCTGAAGACAGGGAATCACATCCACAGGCCCAGCTGAGGGCTGATGCTGGTGGTCAATAAATATTTGGTGGGCAGGGCATGGTGGCACATGCTTGTAGTCTCAGCTACTTGGAAGGCTGAGGCAGGAGGATCACTTGAGTCAGTAGTTCAGGGTCAGCCTGAGCAACATAGTGAGACCCTCATCTCAAACAAATAAATAAATATTGGTAAATAAAGGAATGAATGAATGGACTAAAGAATATAAAACTGCCAGGCGCGGTGGCGCACGCCTGTAATCCTTGCACTTTGGGAGGCTGAGACAGGAGAATTGCGAGTTCAAAGCCAGCCTCAGCAACAGCAAGGCGCTAAGCAACTCAGTGAGACCCTGTCTCTACATAAAACACAAAATAGGGCTGGGGATGTGGCTCAGTGGTCGAGTGCCCCTGAGTTCAATCTCCAGTATCAAAAAAAAAAAAAAAAAAAATATATATATATATATAAAACTACTTTGAGGTCTTCTATGTTTGTGCTAATTCTAGTTGATTGAAGAAAATGAATTATATAATATTCTTTTTTTCTTCTCCCAGTACTCAGGATTGAACACAGGGACATTCTACCACTGAGTTATATCCCATTTTATTACACTCATTTTATTTTTGAGGCTGACCTCAAACCTCCTGCCTCAGACTCAATTATATGCTTTTTTTTTTTAAATATATTTTTAGTTGTCAATGGACCTTTATTATTTATTTATTTATATGTGGTGCTGAGAATCAAACCCAGTGCCTCACACATGCTAGGCAAGTGTTCTACCACTGAGCTACAACCCCAGCCCTCAATTGAAGAACAAATATAAATGCATTTCAGCATTACTGAATTCGTGAGTGTTTTTGTGATTTAAAATTTTTATTGACCAACTTATTAAGTGGGGGGAGGAGGCTCACAAAACATTCTAATATTAAAAATGATCCTTTTACTTGAAGGGCTTGGAAATAATGGCCCTGAGGTGCTCTGGAGATACTCCCAACAGAACTACACACCACCTCCAGGCAGAGCTCTGTGTGAGTCACAGACCTCACTGCTGCTCTTTCCAATTTCAGGCAGTCAGGAGAGACTCCTGCCACGCCCCTTCAGAGCCCAGTCACAAGAAACAGTTTTTAGTTCATATAATCCCCTATGTTGTCTGGCTCAGATTCTGTTTTCTGATTGTAACACTCTACCATCACTTAAAGCTTAGATTGGCACAATCACAATTTGAAAGTTGTCCAAAAGCAACTTTTGGTCCTTAATCAATTGCCACAAATTTTAGTATTAGATGAAGCACCAAATAACATGTAGCCATCTGCTTTAGATATGCCAAAATCACACTGAAAGCATGCCCTTCTAGAACCAGCTTCCCAGCAGAAATTAACAAGAAAATTAGTCACTTTTTGTAATTATCGGGCTGGTATATTTAATAAGGAGTGTGGTGATTCTGTTTTTTACTTCCAAAACAAGTGGTCAACTGTGAGTTATTCTGCCAACACCCACTGAATTCTCATGCTGACTGCTCTGCACCAGAAACTCTTGATGACTCCCACTGCCCTCTTCGGCCTGACTTGGCTTAAATAACCAGCATCTGGTATTTTAGCTAAGAGGCCTGCTCAGATATAAAATCTTTCATTTGGGTTGAAAAGAGAACCCATACTTACCTTAGAATTCTCAGCTAACAGGCAATTTTGGCAACTTCGTAAGATTGTTGGGCGCTTATATTTCCCTAAGAAAGGTTTTTGGTTTTTGTTTTGTGGTGCTGGGATAGAACCCAAGCCTCGTGCACTGGGCAAATGCTCTGCCACTGAGCCACATCCCTAGCTCCTATGAAAGCTGTTTTGTTTTGTTTGGTACCAGGGACTGAACCCATGGATGCCTAACCACTGAGCTACATCTGCAGCTCTTTTTTATTTTTAAAAATTTTTTTAGTTGTTGATGGATATTTATTTATTTATTTATTTATCTATTTACATGCGGTGCTGAGAATTGAACCCAGTGCCTCACACATGCTAGGCAAGTGCTCTACCACTGAGCTACAACTCTAGCCCCCTTTTTATTTTGAGACAGAGTCTTACTAAGTTGCTGAGGTTGGCTTTGAAATTGCAATCCTCCTGCATCAGCCTCCTGAGCTGCTGGGATTTTAGGTGTGAGCCACTGTGCCCATCCCTAAGAAAGGTTTTTGAAGCAAAAGGTCCATGGTTGTAACTGGTAGATAAAGACTCAACAGTGCATCTGCTTTATCTTGTAAAATTCAGCAGTATTCACTGACTATGGATCTGGACTGTGCCAGGGGAGCCATTCAGAGGTGATCAAGACACAGTTCCTGCCTGAGTATCTTGCTGTCCAGCAGGGGACTTGGGTGTGGGAGGGTGAAGAATAGATGGAATACATAAAATTACAATACAGGTGTCACCACAGAGCTAAGTTCAAAATAAAGTGGGGTCATAAGAGTGGTATGAAGGGGCTGGGATTGTGGCTCAGCGGTGGAGCGCTTGCCTCGCATGCGTGAGGCCCTGGGTTCGATCCTCAGCACCACATACAAACCAATAAAATAAAGACATTAAAAAAAAAAAAAAAAAGAGTGGTATGAATTTGGAGAACACTCAGGGAAGGAGTTGCAAATATTATTTTTGTAGAGCTTGGAACAATGGAAAGAAGCCTGTCTTCCAGGACGACAAAGATTAGGGAGGGGTGGATGGAAAAGAGCAGGATGAATAATTAAGGTAGAGAAAATCATCCCTGCAAGGACCAGAAGCCAAAGGAAACCAGCCAGGCCCTGACAGGAAGCAACTGGTCTGAGGACAGACCAGTAGGCCGTTGTCAGATCTGGACGGGCCTCAGACAGCAAGCTGAGTTCAGTCAGGTGGGCCTTGCAGAAGTGACAATCACATCTGCTTAGAAGGAAGATACCTTGGGTAACTAGAGTGGAGGCTGCTGTGAAGGGGTGAATAGGGTGGGCCTGGGCAGCGCCAGGGAAGGGAGACCCCAAAGATAAGCAGGTCCTGCCAGTGCTAAGACTCAATCTCCTGGAGGTGAACACCAGGGCAGTGGGCAGATAAGTCTGTGACCTTTGGAACTATTTCACTGAGGCAGCAAAGGGTGGTGGGGTTTACTGGTGGATATTCTTTTTTTTGGTACTAGAGATTGAACTCATGGGCACTCGATCACTGAGCCACATCCTCAGCCCTATTTTTTTTGTTTGTTTTATGTAGAGACAGGGTCTCACTGAGTTGCTTAGCGCCTCACCACTTACTGGTGGATATTCTAAGTCCTTGGCTGGCTGTCACAGGATGACAGCAGAGCACATGGAACTCAGTGGAGCCCAGGACTTGGGCTGCCTGTTTTTGAATCTGGTTCTGCCATTTTTTAAAAATATCTTTTTAGTTGTAGATGAATATAATACCTTTATTTATTTATTTTATGTGGCGCTGATTGAACCCGGTGCCCCACACATGTGAGGCAAGCACTCCACCACTGAGCCACAACCCCAGCCCTGGTTCCGCCACTCTTGAGACAGTTTCTTACCATCTCTGCTAGTCAGTGTACTGCTTTCAGGGATAGCACCAGCCTCCACCCTGGCTGGGCTGATATGGGGGTGGTCAGTCCATGCAAGGTTTTAAGAAAGGCACAGAATGTAGTAGGCCTGGGTAAGGGTTAGCTCTAGCAAGCTGCTGGTAGACTGAAGGCTATGAAGTTAAATCTGCTATGGTGGAAAGCGGCTGGAGTCCAACTCTTTGCCCTTGCCCATTCCCTGGAGTAGGCCTTGATGGAACTTCTCCACTGTCTGAAAATCACAAGACTCTCCACTTCTGGGGTTAATTTCTATGTTACCTGAATCCAAGGAATTCAAGTAGGGTTAACTGCTGGTACCTGAACTCTATTTCTCCTCAGGCAGCAGAGTTCAACAAACAGAGAATCAAGGGTCACCCACTACCTACAGGCACCAGGATAATCCAGCCTAGGCCCACAATGCCCAGCGTCAGGAGCTGGGTCCAGTGCTCTGCAGGTACAGGACAGTTGTCAAAGCTCATGTTGCCGGCCCAGGAGGAGGGCTTAGAGGGGGGCTTTCTGGGGGAGAAAAACCCTCCCCAAAAGAATGTAAGTTGTCATGATTTTCTGCTACATGAAGTGGTTTTGAAGGAAGTTCTACCTCATGGTTCGATTATAAATGAGCCCATCTCAGCTGAGTGTTTAACACGGTTAAGCATGCAAGGGCCTTCACCCGGAGCCCACTTACCTGCAACCCATTCTTCTTACACCTATTAAAGTATGTGTGGTGTTCAGTGGGTTGAGTGGGTGTTCCAGGCCCCATGAACATACAGAACTATACTTTAAAAAATTCTTTTGCATTCTTCATAGTGTGATTAGACAAAAGATACTTCACATTATGACATTTATATAAATGAGGCAAAAATTAATTATTTCTAGGTTGACTCAAGGTCACTTTGCTGTCATTTTAAAGCCTACAGTTTCTAACTAAGCCAGATCCGACAGGAATTGCAGCAGCGCTTATAGTGTTGGTGTCCATCCATCATGACTGAAGTTGAGGATCTTTTCAGAGATCCCTAATATGTGAGATTTTATCACAGCATTGCTGATCCCCAATTAACAAGAGCAGTTCCATAGGCAACCTTTAGCTTCCATTCATCAAGGTTAGCTGTTATATTAGGCAGACCAGTATACTCTGGGGAGTAACTAGTATCTTATTAAGTTATAAATACATTTAATGGCTTCAGTATTGGTTTCTTATTTTGGAATAGGAGAAAGAAAAGATAGAACTCATAATCACAAGAGTCTAAATAAAAAGACACTGTTTTTTATAACATGTATTTACCTATAATATTGCTTACGAATTATCTTTTTTATGGAGCCCACATGCCTCCTTAAAGGACAACTGTAACTCCCCTGTAACTGATCATCCAGCTACTTGCAAAGATCAACTGGCTTATCTGCTTGAGAGAAATCAAAAGTGGTACGAGATTTTAAAATCAAATTGTTCAGTTTTGATTCATACTAGTCAAACCAGTTCAGAAAAAGACCAAGAGACATCTCTCCCCATCTCCACCTGTCTTTGTGGTTTCTCCTTAAGGGAAATACATGCCCATCTTCATTCACTGAACTTTAAACACAGCATTTTCTCTTTCTTTTTGCACTGATTGAACTGAGGACCTCCCACATGCCAGGCAAACCTTCCACCACTGAGCTCAACCCTAGCCCATGCACAACAGAAAGATAAAAGGGCAGAGTTCTTATCTTCCCTTTATCTGCACTGAGAAAGAACATATTTAGATCACCCACAAAATAATAGCTGCCTGTTACAGCAAGTATGAGCTTACCTCATTTCCAGTTGCTGATGTGCTCCCAGGTCCACCAACTGTGGGTAAATTCTAAGGCTGTGCCCCTTGGATGCTCAGGAATAAGGACTGTCAAGGAATCCTCGGTGATTTGCTGGGAAGAAGTGGTCCCTGAGCTGACTAGGAGGAAATCTAAATAAACTGCACAGGTGCTATAAACTCCATATGGGTAACAATCCTCACGTCCCACCCCCTTCTGTTCCCAAATACAAAAGAACCACTCCATCTTCTCCCTTCTTCTCACATGCTGCTCATCTCTAGCCCCACTGGCCTCCACCCTGAGGGAGGTGAGTGTTCTGGGACTCCTGCTCCCTAGGTGGGCTTCCCTAGACTACTGGCAACCAGGGCCCCAGAAGATCCCAAGTAGGGGTGAGGGAGGGGGTCAAAGAGAGGTCACCATGCTGCAAGGGCTGTGCTGCTTGCTCGTGGTCAGGATGGACAGGCCTCACCTTAAATAAAGGCTAGCATGGTTCTTTGGGGTGACTTCTCCCCCATATAGAGGACGGCTAAGCTAGCTGAGGCAATCTGGAGTTGGCTTCAAAATCAGCAATAGGGAGGGGGAACCTCACAACAAACAGTGGTAACAGAAGGTTTGTGTGGGAGGATGGTTAAGTTTGGTCTAAAACAAGCAGTGTCTCTGGTAATGAGCTGTTGTTAGAAAATACGTGGGGCCCTCGGTGCTCGCAGCCTCTGAGAGAGCACTGCTTGCTGCCTCTCGAGGGCTGGGGTTTTTGAGGGGAAAGGATGGAGAAGGGCAAAGTGAGGTGACACAAGGACTCAAGTGAAAGGCATGGGGACATTACAGAGTAGCAGAAAAAAACCACCAGCATGTGTGGCCTGCTCTTGAATCCTGGCCCCATTCACATCATTCTGTGACTTTTAGTTAATACTTACCTTCTCTGCATCAAGGCTGGCTCATCTGTGAAATGAGGACACCTAAGCTATCAGCTGGAGTCCTGGCCAGAAACACACGCAAGGACAGTGACATACCTGAGGCTGGCAAAAGCAGGGAGTCAAGACCAATCCTGGGCTGGGAGGCAAAAAGGAGGGTGTGATTACCAAGTCTCAGAAGTCACCTGACTGGAGCTGTGGCCCTTGGCAGAAAAGCCCAGCCACCGCCAACCCACACCTGGTAGGAGGCGGCCCCAGAGATTTCCCTCATCCTCCAAGTTCCTCCCAGCGTCTGTGGTGATCCTGACCAGCAGCCAGGGTAGGTCCACAAGGCTGGCTCTCAGGGCAGGTGCAGGGTGAGGAGAGGCCCCGGAGTACTCAGAGGATATCCCGCATGCCTGAATACCTGACGAGGCTGGCAGGAAGCCGAGTTACAGTGAGTAATCATCATAAGTGCCGGGCACAGTAAACACTCACTCACTGCCCAAGTGACAGACTATGTGGCATTTACTTATCAAAAGGCCATAATACAACTTTATTCTTAGGTGGCAAAAGCCAGAATGAAAACAAGATGTGGTCATCCACTCAGAGTGAAAAACAAAACTTTTACAAAATTGACAGATAACATTTATTAAAACATGTCATACAAAAGGGCATGGTCTCTTCTATAAGAAGAAATATTAAACAGTAACATTCAATTAAGAAAAACCATGCTGTGCACCAAAGACAGCAATTATATAAAGACAAAACTATTCAACTTTTGCAACACAGGCATAACATTTCACAAATACCAATAAGATATGCACCTAATGATAATCTGCTTATCATCAAATGGTTTTGTGGCCTATGAGTCACCTGACTTGCATAAATAAATTTTCTGGAAGAAACATTGGGAACCTCATAAAAGGAAAGAAGGCAGCAGCAACTGACATGACAGGCTTCAAGCAAAATTAAAAAAAAAAAAAAGTCACATTTGCAAAATGTGTTCCAGCATCTTCCCATAGGGCACTATCAGTAGAAATTTGAAAAAAGAAACTTGTACCTTTAAATATGTAAGTAGCAAAGGAAAAAAACCAAACCAAACAAACCCTGGTTTCACTGAACAAAGTTGGGTACTCACGAAAGCAAACTAAATCACAAAAGTCAGTGGCACAGAGGGGGCTGGCGTACCACATCCCTTGGTTTCCAGCATTCCTAAAGTATCAGAGAGCTTACGGGAGCGAAGGTGTGGATTTACTGGGTGCCTTTCCTGCCCCTACCTGGGGCTGCAGCACACCCTTCCCGGGAAAGCACAGCCTTGCCCCTAAATTCCCTTCTGCAGCAGCTTAGGGTGTGCCAGTCTCTGCAGGAAGGATCCACAAGGCTTTCCCAATAGCTAGCAGCCTGCCCAGGGTCAGTGTAGGTCAACAAATGCCCAGTAGAAGGGAGGGGCCCTTTTGGGCAGTCTTTTAAAACGGGGGCTAAAAAGGACTGGAGAAGGCAAGATCTGGAAATGGGAATCAACAGTTTGGGACTCAGGAGAGGCTGGGAGCAAGCCCTGGCATCTGAGAAGAGTCACCGCAGTCCTTTGGTAGCTAGACAATGATATCCGCTTTACCAAGCAGATCACTGTGATGTGTCTATCTATGCAGAATATTAAATGCCACTGGTGGTACCTTTAAGCCCTTTCCCACTGGGACTGGAGACAAACCACAGTTAAAACTCAAAGTAGGGGACAAATACCTTGGTTGTAGGCCATCGAAATGATCCCTGAAAGACTGTTTGGAAAATGTTACTATCCAAACACATTTGGAAGGATAAGGATTTCCTAAAGCTGTGTCCAGGCTGAGGGAGAGACTGGGGGTGGGGAGGCAGGAGTACAGCATGACCTCCCAATCCTGCAAAGCAGAGTTCACCAACACTCCTGTTCCATATCCAGACTAAGGCTATCCCTTCTCCTGCCTCCTGAACAAGACCAGTATCTCAGACACCCAGCATCTCACAGGGCCTGGCTAACCCATAAGCAACCCCCATTTTTACCAAAACCTGAACTACCACAAAAAACTTCAAATAGCAGATATGAGGACCTTATTTAAGTTCTACATTTAGCAGCTGATGTACATATAAGGATTTCAATAAGATACTCCTCTCTTCAAACATATTAAGTCCTAGCACAACTGTCTGCTTCCAAACTGCCACCCAGGGACTGGCCACACTCCTGGCTGAACAAAAGCTCTTTGTCACTACTCAAGATGAGGGCACTGATTCAGAACTGAAGGGTCATGATTTTCCCAGAATATTTTTGTTTTACCTCTCAGACTCTTCTCTCCAAATGTGCTAATAATACTCATTTGAATATAACCTTTAATGGGAAACGCACACCAAACCTTTTCATAAGGGAGAAAATGTCTTGCTAATACCACAGGAGTGGTGATCAGCTTTCAGCAGAATGGAATGGCTTCACTGACGCAGTATGGATATTAGTAGGAGCAATGAAACAATTTCTCCTCACACATAATGGCTAGGATCATACCTAAGACTCACTGGCCTCTAACATGAGAAAGAGAAGGAGCGACTGAACTTGATTGTACAGTCAGCTCCACACAATTCCACCAGTACACAGAAAAAGGCCTGTTAACTGGTGGTTTTAACACTAAGAGAAGATGATATTAAGGTGGCAAACAACCAAGAGGTAATATCTAGTTTCTAGGTTAAAAAAACAATATATATATTTATATTTATAATAAAGTTTTAAATACAAAGTGCTTTTTAGATATCAAGAATGATACAGTGTTAGTGAATAGATCCCTGTTTTGTAACCTTGATTACAAGTTAACTGGTAAATAAGCATTTTCTTTCCCCTTTCCAGACAATGCTCAACAAGTAAACATCTTTGTGTTAGGAGCTTGAGGATCAGAGGCCATTGCCAGCAATGTCTACCATATTAGATCAAAACCAAATTTTTTAAACAAAATTCACCCAAATCCAAGAAAAAATTATTTTTATTTTAAGGAAAAAAGTTTCTACTTAGAAGTAATAGACCAGTTAAGTTTATGGAAAGATGACATAATAGTAGTACCCTGTCCTACCCTGATAATAACCTCAGGTACATTACGCAGCTTAGGAGCATTCTGAATTTATACCTTCTTTTGAATCTAAAACATACGACTGGCTGGCAGAAAAGGTCTCAGAATAGCTGCTTGTTTGTTGCTGGATATAGCCGTGTGGACTTGTCAATTTATGCAGCTTATCTGTAACCTGGAAGAATGAACCTGTAGAATATTTGGCTAAAATTAGGACTCCTTTCCCCTCTTGACACACATTGCGGCACTCATGAGAAACTGGCAGCTTTAGCTCCATGAACCCTTCTAAGACAGTATCCCCCGCACCAGTGTATTTTCAAGACTCCTCTTTTCTGGGGCAGTGTTTTTCCCTCATGTTTAACCTTTCACTCATAAAATTCTGCTTCTCTTCAACTCTTGCTCTCACAATGGGAGTGTCATGTAGCACTCTGTTAACATCTACAGCTCACAGGTAACTCAGCTCCTTCTGGTGAACTGTGGTCTCGGGGTGCCCTTGCTGGGAAGCACCAGAGTCTAAGATGGAGCAACAATAGGGACACTACCTGGCACAGAGGTCAGAGTCACAGCAGGCTAGATGTCTCTTAATCAGAATAGATCTCACTGCCTGGATGCTACATTTAAACAGACAGGATTTGGGGCAACAAACCCATTAGAAACACCTAACTCTGGCACCCAACAGAATTACAATTAAATACAATTCAAACTCAAAGTTAATATTAAAATACAAAACTGTGCCTTATTAAGAGTTTGAAACATTGTGACAGTGGCATCTTACAGAAACTGAAGCTTGTACCATAAGTTATTTGTTTCAGAATGTTTGTTTTAGAATGTTACCCTCTTAGCATCTCCAGTTTTAGGTACAATACTCTTCAGAAAGAATAAAACCAAAGAGAGCTGTTAGTTTCTCATACTAGGAATCACATTATTTGTAGCTTTTATATAAGTAGCATTTCATTCAGTGAAGCAGCTACCAAAACAAATCCACATTTCCTAAGTATCTATAGTTAAAGCAAAATAAAATTTCAACATGACCTTGTAATAATGAGTGACCAAAAACTGCTGCCACTGCAATGGAACTGGTAGGCTGGAGTCCAGTTCCAAGTGCAGGTGTCTCTATCACCAAGTCCACCTGCCTCAAACACAACTGGCTTGAAGGTTTCCCTTGACAGCTGGGCACTGGGTTAACTTATCCCCAACGCCCATTTCAGGCCAAGACTGAAACATACAAAGTTGAAGAATTAGATTTTTTAATTGGCCTACTTAGAGCTGGTCTTTCAGAAATATCTTCCTTTTTTTTTTTTTAAGCCTCTCTCATAATAGCAAGTAGCACGCATCATCTGTGCCCAGATTTGCATTAATTACCATAGTTTATTTTTGTGCATGCCACTCAAGGGCCAGATCCTATTTTTAGTTAGCCTCAGTTGTATTCTGCTCAGCCTTTGCAGCTTCGTAGGACTTGGTACAAGAAGTCACATGCCTGTGGAAACTGTCCCTCCACATAAATCTCTTTGCACAGATATTACACTCATACGGCTTAATGCCTGTATGAATTTTCATGTGGCCCACGAGATGGTGCTTCATTTTGAATTTCTTACCACAGACACCACAGCCATAAGGCCGAAGACCGAGGTGCATGCTCATGTGTCGATCTCTCTGACTCTTGTGAGTGAAACTTTTCCCACACTGACAAGGATACAGCTTGTCAGTGGCTGAGAATCCTAAGTGGGAGGCTTCTTCTTTAATCCCTGTCACCATTTCAATATTCTCACTATAGCCCGCTGCAAGGGCAGCCTCCTGTCTGTGCCCAATGAGATTCCCATCTGACCTCTCTCCAGAAAATTCTTCCATGGAAGAGCCATAGAAATCCACCTGCTCATCATAGTTACTTTCATCAGCCTGTTCATCAAACTCTGCTTCTACCTTCTTCTCCCCAATGGGAAAGTCCTCCTCCACTCCTGAAGGCTGTACCGCGTGTTCTGTCTGCATGGTGTTGATGGACTCGGTGACCTGGTGCTCGTCGTAGGCTGCGTGCACATCCATGCCCTCGCAAGCCTGCTCCAGGCGCTCAGGCTTCACGTGGATCCAGCGTTTGTGAGCC
Source organism: Geosciurus inauris (assembly GCA_004024805.1). Taxonomy (NCBI): domain Eukaryota; kingdom Metazoa; phylum Chordata; class Mammalia; order Rodentia; family Sciuridae; genus Geosciurus; species Geosciurus inauris. The sequence goes on from PVHX01010907.1 coordinate 53,545, forward strand.
ATTATGCTGGGCTTGCTGTACATGGGCCGGGTGTAGTGGAACTCAGCGCTGTCACTGGCTCCCTCCTCCCCATCCTGGCTTGCCATTTCAGTACTCAGCCGGTCATGCTCTGTGGACGAGTTGCTGGGCAGATATTCATGCTCCGTGAGCTGAGACGACAGCTCATCTTTGGTGCTCTCCTCTTCGTTCTCACCATCTCTCAGTTCTTGGGCTTTGGGAAAATCAGTGTGGCCCCCAGAGCCCAGCTCAAAGCTCTCTACCAGGCCATTGTAACTACTGCTGCTTGGAGACTGGTGGTCACTGCCATGGTTCAGCTTCTGACAAAGGACTGTAGGGTTTCCCTCTAATACCTCAGTGCATTTGTCCACCACATGCCACATCTGGAGGAAACTGGCTGCTGTTAAGTAACTAACAATTTCTGGAGCAGGCATTACTAGGCGCCCTGTGTAACTTGAGAGGAGAATGTTTTCAAATACTCTTGGGTTCATCACATCAGGCAAAACAATTCTCCTGCTGTTTTTCAGAAGTACTTGGTCACAAAAGTAGGGTGAACTGGCAGCAAGAACAGCTTTGTGTGCCCGGAAAATGTGGCCTTGGACAACAATGGAGACGTCACATAATTGTCCTTGCTGGCGCTGCTGGTTCAGTTTCTGCAGAATGGTGCTAGAAAAATCAGGAAATTCTACTCGAAAAGAGTTCGTTCCAGGCTCCATTTCATCACAAATCTTGTTTAGTGCTACAAGAGAAAGAAAAGTTAGTACTAATTCCAGACCAAAGAGAAACTTAATCTATCCCCTTCTCCATACCGAAGAAAACTAAAGAAAGTTCCAAAAGTTCCACAAATCCCCCTTGCACTATTGGGTAGAAGACTCATTCCCTAGATCAAGGCTTGTAGGTGTGAGGGCATCAAAAGCAGGAGTCACCCACAACTCTTCACAGAATTAACTCTTGATCTGCCTATGTATGTGTGGGTGAGAAAATAAAATCCACAGTGGTTGTATTTGTAAGCCATATAAATCCTCTAGGTAAAACAAAGTAAAATTTTCTAATCAAAACAAACATGAGGGGCTGGGATTGTGGCTCAGTGGTGGAGCGCTTGCCTCGCATGCGTGAGGTGCTGGGTTCGATCCTCAGCACCACGTAAAAAATAAATTAAAAAAAAAAAACATGATTCCTATGAAAACAACTGAATTTTAAGCCTCAGATTCAATCACATTTGACAAAATGTGGTGAGGGAAGGAGAAAAAGAATTGTGGGAAGAGGGCTGGGGGTATAACTAAGCACACTTAAGGCCCTGAGTTTGATCCCCAACAAATCTCCCCACTCGACACACAAAACAGTTGTGGGAGGAAGGAAACACAGGTGCAAAGGGACTCAGGCAGGAATGAATCTGGCAATTCAAGTATCTCACAGGAGACTGCTACACTAGATTTCAGGGAGGGTGTGAGGGTCAAGGGGGCTGGAGACATGGGGCTGGAGACATGGGGCCAGGACACTGTAACTTTGGTCTTTCAGCACAAGGGTATGCTCACTGAGGCCCTGAACAATGCAAGTTTCTCTAGCTGCTGTGAACTCTTGAAGAGGTTCTGAAGATGTGAGGTTAAATGAAATTGCAAAGTGAGGTACTCTATCTAGTGGTCTCCAAACGAGTTATAGACCAACAGGGACAGTAAATATTGTCCTCATTATTAAATGGAATCAGTTAAGAGACAAAGCTACAACAAAGAACAAGGGATTACCTGTGTTGTTACTGTACATACATTTTATGGGGCAAGTCCTGCATGAGAGACAATTCCTTTTTTTTTGGTACTGGGGATTGAACTCAGGGGCACTCGACCACTGAGCCACATCCCCAGCCCTATTTTGTGTTTTATGTAGAGACAGGGTCTCACTGAGTTGCTTAGCGCCTTGCTGTTGCTGAGGCTGGCTTTGAACTCATGATTCTCCTGTCTCAGCCCCCTAAGTGCTGGGATTACAGGTTTGTGCCACTGTACCCGGCTAGGGCTTGATATTCTTAAGTTCAGCTATTTTAAGTAACTTTCCCAAGGTTAAAAGCTAGTTTTTAGTAAGTTGAGATATGAATTTGGGTCAGTATGACTCCAAAACCTATGGTATTTTTCCAATCACCTCACTCTGCCTCCTCTAAATTGCCAAAATGCCAGATTAGTCATTAATAATTTTAAGATAAAGGCAATGTTTTTGGAACAAAGAATTATTTGTGGTTTTATACATCTTAAAACATTTCGTGATAATTTTATTTTTTAAAAAAATATTTATTTTTTAGTTGTAGGTGGACAGAATATCTTTATTTTATTTTTATGTGGTGCTGAGGATGAAACCCAGTGCCTCATGCATGCTCCACGCTACCACTGTTTCATAACCTCAGCCAAATTTCATGATAATTTTAAATAAAGACCATGAGATTATTTAGGTATTTGTAATTTCAGATTTGTATAGACTGGAGGTCTATATGTAAATTCTGACAACTACATCTGGGTGAACAGATTCTCTGCTAGTTCTCACCACTGCAGAATTTTGATTTTAACTATTTAAAAAAGAGAAGACAATGTATGTACATGTAAAAAAAATTACATAAAGTATTAAAAATCTGCTTTCATTCATTCATCCAACAAAAATTACCACTGAAAAACTCCTGTATATCTTTCTAGAAATTTCTGTGTGCACCTATCAAAAAAAAAAAAAAATCACATATATCCTTTAAAAAGCCTCACCTGAATAGGTTCATTACCACTTTTTATTCTTCATTTAGCTTTGTCATTTAATATATCTTGAAGGTCTTCCCACTAACCCCACAAAAGCTACTCATTCTGTTTTCTGGCTACATAGTTCCTCGTATGTGGATACATGCTAATATAAGCAGTTCTCATCTTATAGAATATCACTTGCCTGGGTTTTCAAAATTATAAGCAATGCTACAATGATTATTGGTGCACAATTACCTTGGCATACCTTTGAAAATATCTAATGGGCAATTTCCACTAGTGGAGTTGCTGGGTCAAAGGGCTGTACCTTGAACATGCTGATATATATTACCCAAACTACTTTCCAGAAAGCTTGTACCAAGTCACACCTTCACTAACAGTAAATAACAGTATCAACTTACCACACTCTCACCAAGACTGGGTATTATTAAACCAGAGGAAAAAAAGTTGCAAATCTTGTAAGGCTATAATCTATGACTCACTGGAATTTTAATTTCTATTTTCCTAATTATGAGTAACACTGATACTCTGAACTCAAGTTTACTCATCATTTGTACTTTTTTGTATAAATTATCAGTCATATCCTTTGCTTAAATAAAGTGGGAAATTAATGTTGATTTATAAGATCATTTTGTAAATTCAGGAAATTAAACTTTATCCTGTGTTGCAATTTTTTTTTCTGTTAGATGACACAGAACTTTTTGCCACAGTGAAATTCACGTAAAATAACCATTCTCTTTCCTTTTATGGCTCCAGGGTTTTGTGTCAGACATAGAAGGGCAATCCAAACTCCAATTTTATTTTTTTAACTATAAGAGAATTATTTATTTATTTATTCTTGGTAACATTTAAAAAAGCATTTAAACCTTTAATACATAGTTTATTTTGTTATAAAAAGTAAAGCTAGAACCTACCCCTTTTCCTTCCAAATAGCTAGCCTATTTTCCTAATACCATTTATTGAATAACCCATCTTTTTCTCAAAAAGTTCAAGTATCTGGGCTGGGGTCGTGGCTCAGTGGTAGAGCACTTGCCTAGAATGTGTGAGGCCCTGGGTTCAATTCTCAGCACCACACACACATAAAATAAAGGTCCACTGACAACTAAAAAAAATATTTAAAAAAAAAGTTCAAGTATCTGTTGTGGAATTCTAAAAACAAGACATTTAAAAACAGTTCTACAGAAATAAATGCCATAAATGAGGTTATAGAAAATAGAGTAGGAAGCTCCTCCACCAATATAATTGAGAAGCTGGAAAATGATGATTGGGATCACTATTTCAGAACTCTGAAAACTGATCAACACAGCAATGAAGAGAATGCTGGACAAAGAGGAAGACTGCTGAACTCGGAAAAAAGCAAAAAAGCATGTGTACACCCACTATTCCTCAGCCCTGCCATAGCTGGTAGGAAAAAGGCCTGCATTCCTAGAGCAGGGGGCTGATGCCAGGATGCACAGTATGGAGCCTGTCCTCCAAACACATGAGGCTGTGTACTCTGGCCAGCCTGGCAGACCTGCATAGGTTTGTTTTGGCCTCCTCATAATACAGTGACTTTCCCATTGGCATCTATCATAAATTTAAGAACAGGTGGACCCGGATCCAGATAGAGAGACAGACAGACGAACACACACACACACATTTATGGAAATCTTTATCAGGTCACAGGCTGACTGCATATATAACAGAATGGAAATTTCAGTGACTACATGCAACAAAGAATACAGATTTTGCAAAGTACTCTGGGAAAATTTCAGACAACTAGAGATTCAACAAGTAGCAACAACAAAAAATCCCTTAAGAGGAGGAGAATCTGATTTCGAGTTACTACAATACTCAAAATGCCCAGATCAGCACAAAAAGCCACAAAGCATTCGTAGTAAAAGGAATATATGGCACATTCACAGGAAAAAAGAAACTATCCTGAGAAAATGGAGTCACTGATTTTTACTATGGTTTGTAGTGTCCCCCAAGAGTTCATGTGCTGGAAACTTCATCCCCAAATTAATATGCTAATGGTATTTGGAGGTGGGGCCTCTGGGAGGTAATTAGGATTAGATAAAGTCATGAGGCTGGGGGCCCCAGGATGGTGTTAATGGCTTCATAAGAAGATTAAGAGAGATCTGAGCTAGCATACTTGCTGTCTCTGTCTTGCCATGTGGTGCCCCATCTCATGTTATGATGCAGCAGGAAGGCCCTCACCAGATGCAGAGCAGATGCCAGCATCATGCTCCTGGACACCCCAGACTCCAGTACTATGAGCCAAATAAATTTCTATTCTTCTTTTTTTTTTAAAATGTTGATGGACCTTTATTTTATTCATTTATTTATATATGCTGCTGAGAATCCAACCCAGTGCCTCACACATGCTAGGCAAGGGCTCTACTACTGAGCCACAACTCCAGCCCAAATTTCTATTCTTTATAAATTATCTGGTCTTGGGTATTTTGTTATAGTAACAGAAAATAAATCAAGACAGAATTACTAATCACAGATGTTAAATCAACTGTCTTAAATATGCCAAAAGGACTAAATAAATCTATGGATAAAGAATTAAAGGAAATCAGGAGAAAAACATCAATAAGGCAATAAAAATTATAAAAAGGAACCACATATAAATTGTGGAGCTGAAAAGCACAATAGCTGTGTTGTGGGCTGAATTGTATCCCTCCTCCCCAATTCAGATGTTGAAGCCCTATCACCCAGTACCTCAGAGTGACTCTAACTGGAAATAGATCCTTTAAAGAAGTGATTAAGTTAAAATAAGGCCATTTTGGTGGACTTTAGCACAACATGACTAGTGTCCTTTTAAGATGATGAGATTTGGACACAAACAGAGACAGCATGGATGTACACATTCAAAGAAAAGACCATATGAGGACCTGGTGGTGGCCAAGGAGTGAGGCCGCCAAGGAATGAGGCTGCAGGAGATATCAAACAAGTCAGCACCTTGATCTTGGACTGCTAGGAAATCAGAAGGCAGTGGGATGACATCTTTAAAATACTAGAATAGGCCCAGTGGCACATGACTATAATCCCAGTGACTAGGGAGGCTCAGACAGGAGAACTGAGTTCAAAGCCAGCCTCAGCAACTTAGCGAGGCATTAAGCAATTTAGCGAGACCCTGTTCCAAAATAAGAACATAAAAAGGGCTGGGGAAATGGCTCAGTGGTTAAGTACCCCTAGGTTCAATCCCTGGTACAAAAAAAAAAAAAAAAAAAAGGACAAAGGCATTTCCAGGTAAAGAGAAACTAAGGGCATTAAGGGCATTCATTACCAGTACACCCACCCTATGAGAAATACTAACAGGAGTCCTTTAGGCTGAAACCTAAGAACCTTAGACTCAAAATCGAAGCTGCATGAATCAACAATACTGATAAAGATTAAGTAACTACACAGATAAATATAAAACCCACTATTATTGTACTTTTGGTTTATAACCCCTCTTTTTTTCAAACATGATTTTTAAAAAATGCATAAACCAATAATTATAAACCTATATAGTATAATACATATATATAGTATATGTAGTATAATATATAATATAGTATATGTATATTACTATATAATATAGTATATGTAGTATAATACATACTACATAAATATAAAACCCACTATTATTGTACTTTTGGTTTATAACCCTTTTTTTCAAACATGATTTTTAAAAAATGCATAAACCAATAATTATAAACCTATATTAACAGGCACAGAATATATAAAAATGCAATATGTGACAATAATAATATGAAGGCAGAGGACAGGAGATACACAGGAGCAGAGTACATATGTTGAAACTATTTGGTATTATTTGAGCTAGATTGTTTTAAGCTTAAAATGGTCAACGTAAACCTCAGAGTAACTAAGAAACTAATTGAAAAAGTATACTACAAAATAAAAATAGTATACTAGAAAAAAGGGGGGAAACCCATAAATATTAAAGGAAAGAGACAGTAATAGAGGAATTGAGGCAGCTAAAAGGTAGAAATAAATCCTTTTTTGGGGGGATAGTGGGGTTTGAACTCACGGGTACTCGTCCACTGAGCCACATCTCCAGCCCTATTTTGTGTTTTATGTAGAGACAGGGTCTCACTGAGTTGCTTAGTGCCTCACTGTTGCTGAGGCTGGCTTTGAACTCGCGATTCTCCTGTCTCAGCCTCCCAAAGTGCTGGGATTACAGGCATGCACCACTGCACCCAGCAGAAATAAATCCTTATCGGTAATCACTTTAAATGTAAATGGGTTGGGGCTGGGATTGTAGCTCAGTGGTAAAGCGCTTGCCTTGCATGCATGAGGCACTGGGTTCGATCCTCAGCACCATAAAAATAAATAAATAAAGATATTGTGTCCATCTACACCTAAAAAAAAAAAATTAAAAAAAAAATGTAAATGGGTTAATCTCAGAGATTGCCAGAATGGATTAAAAAACATGACTCATTTACATGTCATTTTAGATTCATTTCAGATACAAAGATACCAAAAGATTGAAAGTAAAAGGATAGACAAAGAAATTCCACGTAAAGAATAACAAAGGAGGGCTGGGATTGTAGCTCAGCGGTAGAGCGCTTGCCTCCCATGCGTGAGGCCCTGGGTTCGATCCTCAGCACCACATACAAAGCAATAAAATAAAGACATTGTGTCCATCAACAACTAAAAAAATATTTAAAAAAAAAAAAAAAAAGTAACAAAGGAGGGCTGGGGTTGTGGTAGAGCACTTGCCTGGCATGTGTGAGGCACTGGGTTCGATTCTCAGCACCACATATAAATAAACAAACCAACAAACAATAAATGTCCTTCAACAACTAATAAAATTTAAAAGAAAAAAAGAGTAACAAAGGAGACTTAGGATGGCTGTATTATCAGAAACAATAGGTTTTAAGTAAAAAAGGGTTACAAGTAAGAAAAGGACCTTATATATCAAAAAGATTTCAACCAAGAAGATATTCTACAATTATAAGCATATATATAACTAATAAAAGAACTCAAATTATAAGAGGCAGAAATGGATAGAGTTGAAGGGAGAAATAATTTTTCAGTTAAGTGAAGACTTCAATGCCCACTTTTAAAAATGTTTGTAAGGGATGGGCTGGGCTGTGGCTCAGTGGTAGAACACTTGCCTTGCAAGTGTGAGTGTGAGGTACTGGGTTCAATCCTCAGCACCACATAAAAATACATAAATAAAGCTATTGTGTGCATTTAAAACCAAAAAAATATTTTAAAAAATGTTTGTAAGGGATATCCGTCTCTTTTTCTATTCACTGTTAAAAGTTAGGTATTGAAGTTTCCACTTATTATTGTAAAACTGTAATTCTCCCTTCAATTCTCTATTTTTGCTTTCCTATCCAGATCCTATCAAATCAAAATCAGAAGCAATATTATAAAGACCAGACACCATGATGGGTTTTATTCTTTGCTATGGTTTGGATGTGAGGTGTCTCCCAAAAGCTCACATGTGAGACAATGTGAGAGGGTTCAGAGGGGGAATGATTGGGTTGTGAGAGCCTTAACCCATTCAGTGAAATAATCACACAACAGGATTAACTGAGTAGTAACTGAAGGCAGGTGGGCACTGGGGGCGTGGCTTTGGGGTACATATTTGTATCTGGCAAGTGGAGAACGCTCTCTTTGCTTCCAGATTATCATGTGAGCTGCTTCTCGCTGCCATACTCTTCTGCCATGATGTTCTGTCTCACCCCAATCCCTGAGAAATGGAACCAGCTTTCTATGAACTAAGACCTCTAAAACTGTGAGCCCTCAAATTAACTTTCCTCCTCTACAGCTGTGCTGGTAGGGTCTTTCAGTCACAGCAGCAAAAAAGCTGACTAAAATATTCTTGGAATATGAGGATGGTTTGACATAGGAAATTAATATATCACATTAGCAGAATAAAAGAGGAAAAAGCTCCTCCACATGATCACCTCAATTGATACAGAAATAGTATTTGACAAAATTAACACCCTTTCATGATAAAAACATTCAAGAAACTGGGAACCCTGTAGAAGGAAACTGTCTCAATATAACAAAAGCCATACATGAAAACCCCGCAGACAACATATTCAACAGAGAATGAAAGCTTTTCCTCCAAAATGAGGAATAAGACAAAAATGCCTGCTTTTACCACTTGTAATCAACACAGTATTGAAAGTTCTAGCAAAGCAATTAAGCAAGGAATAAAAGACATCTAAATTGGAAAGGAAGAAGCAAAAATTATCTATGTTCAAAGACCACATTTTTATAGAAAACCCTTATGATTCCACATAAAATTGTTAGGATGAACTCAGCAAAATAGCAGAACACAACATCAACACACAAAAATCAGTTGAGTTTCTATACACTAACAAATGAAGGAACCAAAAAGATAACTAAGAAAAATAATTCAAAACAAAACAAAACAAAACAAATTTTTATACTAAAAACTACCAAGTCTTGGGCTGGGACTATAGCTCAATGGTATAGCACTTGCCTAGCATGCGTGAGGCACTGAGTTTGATCCTCAGCACCACATATAGATAATAAATGAATAAAATAAAGATCCATCAACAACTAAAAAACTGTTAAAAAAAAAAAACACAAAAAACTACCAAGTCTTGTGTAAGAATTAAAGAATCAGCAAATAAATTGAAAGACATCTCCTGTTTTTGGACTAGAAGACTTGATACTGTTCAGATAATAATATTATCCAAAATGATACATGGATTTTTAATTATTTGGATCTGGAATATCCCCCAAAAGCTTATGTGTTGGAACCATGGCCCCCAAAGCAGCAAGATTCAGAAATGGGGCTTTTAGGCAATGACTGGATCATGAGAACTCTAATCTCATTGATGGATTAATCCAATTAATGGATTAGCTCATTGATAGCTGAATGAACTACTGGGGAGGGGGAAACTAGCTAGAGGAAGTAGGTGACTGAAGGTGTACCCTGGAAGGATTTATCTCCACCCTCATTTCCCTGCTGCCATGAGCTGACCAGTCCTCCATCATGCCAGCTCTTCCATGATGATGTTTCTGCCTCAGAGCCAGCTGACAATGGACTGAAACCTCTGAAACTGTGAGCCAAAATAAATCTTTCCTCCTCTAAGTTGTTCTTGTCAGGTATTTTGGTCACAGTGACAAAAAGCTGACTAACACAAGACTCCATGCAAGTCTTATTAAAAACCCAGAGGCATTTCTGGCAGAAATGGAAAATTTTATCCTAAAACTCATATAGAATTTCAAGAAACCCAGAATAGCAGAACAATGTGTGGGGAGGGGGTCAAAGAGAACAAAGTTGGAAATCCAATTTCAGAACTTATACAAAGCTATAGTAATCAAAATAGTGTGGTACAAGCAAAAAGATGAACATAGCAACGAAATAGAATCGAAACCCAGAAATAAACCTTCACATCTAGGGCCAATCTAAACTGTGATGAGGGTGCTAAGGCCATTCAATGGGGAAAGAGCAGTTTTTTGAACAAACAATGCTGCAAAAACTATATACACACATACAAAAGGATCTCAAAGGCTGGACCCTTACCTTATGCCATTTACAAAAATAAGAGGACCAAAGGCTTACATATATGTAAGAGGTGAACTTTTAACTCTTAGTGTGGGCAAAATTTAAATTAAGGTAGACTTCATCAAAATTAAAAATTTTGGGGCACCAAATGAGACTATCAAGAGATGGGGTATGGCTCAGCATGAGGCCCTGAGTTTGGTCCCCAGAAATTAAAAAAAAGACATGTCAAGAATAAAGACAGGGCTGGGATTATAGCTCAGTGGTAAAGCGCTTGCCTTGCATGCATGAGGCACTGGGTTCGATCCTCAGCACCACGTAAAAATAAATAAATAAAGATATTGTGTCCATCTACAACTAAAAAAATATTTTAAAAAAAAAGAATAAAGACAACCCATAGGATGGAAGAAAACATTTGCAATCATATATATGACAAGAGTCTAATCTAGCATCCAGAATATATAAAGAATTCCTCCTACAACTCAATAACAAAATGATAAACCAATTAAGAAGTGGTTCAAGAACATGAACAGATATTATCTAAAGAAGATATATAAATGGTCAATAAGTGTAAGAAAAGATGTCACATTAGCCATTAGGCAAAACCACAATGAGAAACCACTTCACTCCTACTGGGATGGCTATAATAAAAAACAAAAACAAATAGAAAAGGTGCCAAAAAGGACAAGGATGTAGAAAAAATGAAATGTCCATGTACTTCTGATGGAAATGTAAAATAGTGTAGCTTCTTTGGAAAAGTTTGGCAGTTTCTCAAAAAGTTATACATAGATTTACCATATGCTTCACGATTCTACTGCTAGGTATATGCCCCAAACAACAGGGATTCAGATACTCATATGCAAATATTCACAGCAGCACTATTCACTAGATTGCCAAAAGGTGAAAAAACCCAAGTGTTCACCAACAGATGAATGGATCAGCAAAATGTGGTATTTCTAAATAATGGAATATTATTCAGTCCAAAGAGAAATGAAAGGTTTGATGTTCTACAACATGAACACTGAAAACATTATGTTCACTGAAAGCCAGACACAAAAGGACAAATGTGAAACATCTAAAATAGGCAAATTAATAAAGGCAGATAAGATTACCAGGGGGACTAGGAAATGAGGAGTTATTTCTTAATGGGTACAGTTTTTGCTTGGGGTAATGAACAAATTTTCAAAATAGTAGTGTTGGCTGTACAACACTGATTGTAATTCGCACCACTGAATTGTACACTAAAAATGGTTAACATGGGCTTAAGGGTGTAACTCAGTGCTCAATGGTAGAGTGCTCACCCAGTATGCACAAGTTCCTGGGTTCAATCCATAGCATCACCAAAAAAAAAAAAAGATTAAATGGCAAATCGAAAGTTATATATATTTTACCACACAGAAAATAAACTGGAAAAAATTGTCATTTATTTTTAACTTTGTTAAAGTACCAGTCCTTGAAATGTACTAAGTATCTCATCTTTGCCCTTAAATTTGGGTAAATGTAGCATTTACCCATGTTCTCTGACATTAATAACACCCAAAGTCTAAAATTCTCTTACAGGTTTTCCTGCTATTTGCAATATTTACACACTCACAAGCAACTGTAACTTATATTGAGTATAGTTGCTGTTTCAGTTGGTTAGAAGATTAACTCACAAAAAAAAAAAAAACATAAAACACACCATGTATTATGGGGAAATACTACTGTCCTTGGAGAGTTTAAATCTGGTAGAGCAGATAAAACACATGTGTACAACATTATTACTCAAGGCAGAGCCTGATGGAAGTACTGTAAGAGAATCACAAACCCACAAGGAATTCAGAGGGGGTACCTGGCATACTCTAGAGTTATATGGCCCATTACTATAAATTTTGGAGTCATCCAAGTAAAAAGTCAACTTGAAGAAAGACATATAATTCTTCTCATCTACCACATCCTTACAGAAATATGGAAAAATTAGCCTGAGTCCTAAAACTTAGGAAACAGTGTTATCTACATGGCACAATCTTTAAGAAATTAAATACAGTGGATATGGATCCAGATTAAAGGGACACACTGCAACTTCACATCCTGCTCCAGGCAATCCTGGTGTAGTAGCAGTAATTCCCAAGGAGGATCAGAACACCCCTTCCTTTGGAGGCTCAGAGCTAAAAGCCAGGGTATAGTAGGCCATGGGACAGACAGGTGCTGCAGATTGGCAACATTTAAAAGTGGTAGAATTAGGATCTCAAAGGTTGCACACTGCCTCAGCAGGAAAAAATCTTAATCAGAGGGTGGGGCTTAGTCACCCAAGAAGGGGTAACCAGCCACCATTTGTCAGCCCCAGAGATTCAACAGAGGCTCCTACCCTCATGTCACAATTTCACTATCACAATTTCACCAACACAAAAGAAAGCACACAGAATCCAAACTCTCTGCAGAGCTCCTGAGGCCTACTACTCCAGCCCCAGCTACTCCACTCACTTAAGCTAAACCCTGTTGTCAACATGGCTCAGCCCTACATCCAGCTTATGAACTAATAAGAGTTGATTCTAACAACATTCTACTGTGCAATGAGGGACCCCAAAACAATTCCGAGGAGTAAAATTTCAGTTCTGAACAGAATGCTTCCCTCAAGAATAAACAACAATAAACCAACAAGGGTTGGTCTGCGAATAGATTCTTCAATATTCCAAATAATAATAACAATAATAATAATGACAAGGAATAGGCAAAAATACATTTTAGATAACATTTCTTTCTTTTTCTTTTTCTTTTTTTGGTACCAGGGATTGAACTCAGGGGCACTCGACCACTGAGCCACATCCCAGCCCTATTTTGTGTTTTATGTAAAGACAGGGGCTCACTGAGTTGCTTAGCACCTTGCTTTTGCTGAGGCTGGCTTTCAACTCGCGATTCTCCTGTCTCAGCCTCCCAAAGTGCTGGAATTACAGGTGTGCACCACCACACCCAGCTTAGATAACATTTCTTAAATTGATGTTTTCCATCAACTTTATGAAAATACCATCTCTTTGAAGTATAAGGAGGATGAGACAAAATAGTAGAATGATATGAAAAAAGAGCTGCCTGAATTAAACAGGATAAAGGAGAAATTTATACAGGTCACAAATAACTTCAATAAATTAATTCCCCAAAACAGAAATACACAGGGCACATTTGATTACATGTGATAAAGTAATAAAACTAGAAATATTAAAAGCTGGGGGGAGGAAAGGGGCAAGAAAATAAGGGCAGAAGAAAATCTGCTAATAAATATTATATGAAATCCTGATATTAAAACTAAACAACAAAGGAAAAAACTACAAGCCAATCTCATTTATTAGCATAGAAAAGGGTAAGTCACATGGCATTCTGGTTTATTTGCTTTAGTACCCACGGCTATAGTGCACTATGAGTATGGTATACTGAAGAAACCGAGTTACTGGTCCCATTGTATGGAATGCAAGATCTTAGATCATGGTAAAATTGCTATCAAAAAGTAACTTCAGG